>WBMV01001015.1:1061412-1120089 GCA_013396655.1 Campylorhamphus procurvoides | reverse complement strand
CCCTGCCCGGCTCTGCTGGCCGCCCCGGGCACGCCGAGCGGTAAATAACCATCGCCAAAGCCTTGCTTTAAAATGGCTCCTTAACCCCGCCGTGCGCCGTGCCGGCGAGGACTCCGCGCTCCTTGGCGATCCAGCCCCGGATCTGTGCCCCCGCTGCTAAAACTTGAAGCCACCTGGACTTTAGGTCCGTCACCTGGACTAAACTGTGCTTCATTTATTCCCAAAGACGGGAGGAAGCCCTGCTATTGTTTCTGGTAACGTCGGGTGAAATGACAAGAGTGTTAATGGTTAAAGATGAAGATGCGGGGTTCGGGTGTCTTGAATATATAGAAATGCGTAAAGCATTTGTGACCGGAATTGGTTCATGTTGCAATAACCTTGTCAAACTTAAAAGGATGGTGTATCCTAAAACACGTTGCCAGTTCCTGAAAATGATTGTCAGGATCCATAGAAGGATTGGGGAAGGGTGAGGGAGGAGTATTTCTTTCCTGCTGTACCAAAAGAAATCTCCCAATATCTCTGTTCAGCAGAGCTTGATTTTTATTTTTTTTTGAGTGGTGGTGAGATGCAGGCTATGAAGCATCTCATCTGGATCATGCTATCTTAAAATACTGATGTTGAAGTAATTTTTTTTAATTGTAACATTTTCTTTTGTCTTTGAAGTCTCGATCTCTCAGGTAGAGCAGCAGTACCTGGCACAGAACATCCCGTAATGGGCATTCCCATTTTGGGAAAGGAAGTTATCATCTTGGAAGGGTGTACACCTTGGAATTGAGATATTTGGTTCATTCTGACTTTTTAACATCCAGTATAGGATTTGATTTGCAGATCTCTATGCCAAGTCTTTCTGCCTGTAGCTGTATGAATCTGTTAAGGCTTACAATGCTGCCTGGTACTGTTTGTCCAGCCTTTATTTGGTGTTCTCCTGTGAAAAGCTTACTATTGGATATTTTCTTTGTCAATTTGATTATATTGATAACTTGATGCAGTTGATCCTGCAGCTGGAATGTAGTTTTATGAAAGAGTGATGGAAAAGAATTAGGATTATTTTGTGTGCCTGAAATAGGAATGATTTGCTTTCAGTTCACTTTTGGATGCTTTTGCTTGTGTTTATTAAAATAACATACTTTTAAATGTTAACAGTTTTGCAGGAGGAATCAGTGACTTTTAACTCTTCAATCCAAGTATCCACGTGTTTGAGCATTGAGTGCTGCTTGTATGCCTTGTGTTCTGGATTTCCGTTGTACTTTTTACAGTTCCAAACTGCTCTCCATATGAAGTTAAAACACCTTTGTCCTTGATCAGTGTCTGAATAATGCCTCACTATGTTTCCTCTTCAGAAATATCACCATGGATAAAAATGAGCTGGTGCAGAAGGCCAAACTGGCTGAGCAGGCTGAAAGATATGATGACATGGCAAGTTGCATGAAGTCTGTGACTGAGCAAGGAGCTGAGTTGTCCAACGAAGAGAGGAATCTTCTCTCTGTTGCCTATAAAAATGTTGTAGGAGCCCGTAGGTCATCTTGGAGAGTCGTCTCAAGTATTGAACAAAAGACGGAAGGTGCTGAGAAAAAACAGCAGATGGCTCGAGAATACAGAGAGAAAATTGAAACTGAGCTAAGAGACATCTGCAATGATGTGCTGGTGAGAAATAATGAAACTGTTGATCCATTTTTACTTACAGTTGCAGAGTACATTGGTGCTGGGCCCTGTGGGACTATTTCTAACCTATTAGTTATTCTGTGGTCTCCTATTTCTGAAGAACAGGGTTTAGAAAAAGTCTTGACTTTTTTTCCTTTTAATGTACTGATTATTTATATACAGATTGTAGTTATGAATGCCAACGAATTTGGAGACATGTTGAAACATTATTATATGGAAAGTAATTGTTATGGAAAGTCAACATATTTCTCTGAGACTGAACTGGATATAGGCTTAGTTTCGGATTTTCTCTTCTGGCCTTCCCCCTCAATGCAGTATTTGTATCCTAGATCACTTTGATTTCTGCAACTTTAATATGCTGCTGTAGTTGTAAGAGGTAGTTCTTACTCTACGGAAATTGTGCCCCTCCCTGGGTAAGATGATGTAATGTTAGTTATGACTCAGCCATGCAGAAAATTGTCTGCAGGAAGAGACAGTAGAAATGCTGTGATACCCTCTTAAACTTAATTTTTAGTAGCAAACTAAAAGGGTGTTCAAGTTCAACATTTTCTGTGGCTTGTAGTTATGTTAAAATGTGCATGTACCTGGAAAGCAACCCTGTATTTTCGTTGGGATGCTGGTTAATGAAATCCAACCCTCTTCCAAGTGCTTATTCCTGATTGTCAGTTTTTTTCAACTGCACATGCCTGTGATGCTTCAGTGAGCACACGGTGAGCCGCTGTTCAGTCCTGCGACCACTCGTGAGGTAGTGGAGTTGTCCACTGAACTGTGGGCCCTGCTGGTGTGACACCCCATATATGACGAAGGGATCATGTACCTGGAGGTGACAGAATGACATGTGATACGAGGGAAGTGTTTAGTAGCCAAGCAATGTGCTTGAAGATCTGATGCCAAATGAAAATTAAGATCAATGAGTAGCATAAATTTTCCTTGGTGTGTGAGATAACTAACGACATGGGCGGTGATACTTTCTAGAAGACTGGTTCTCCAAGGGTGTGGAAGAGTCAGCATGGATAACTCTCAGTCTAGGCATCCAGTTTAGGCTGGCTGCTGTGGTTATTGTAACACACCCAATTTTGTATGTTTTGTTATCTTGTGTAAGGATAGCTCTTCAACTTCCACTATGAAAATAGAAATGCCAAACTGATTCATAGGAAAGAAATGATTTACTAGTTCTTGTGTTGTAAGGTGGTAACTCATCTGTTCAAGCCAAGGAAATAAGGATCCAAAGCTGGCATTCTAATTGCTTGTTATTAAATTTACTTATGTTATTAATGGGAAAGTCCTGGGGGGTGGGTGCTTTCAATTCAGAGTGATCTGAAATTCTTTTGTAAGCTATGTTTGACTTTAAGAAATCATTTTAATTAACTCTTTGGCTTAGGAACCTTAGAAGAACTTAGTGTTTGCAGTTAATTTTTTGTCTGATAATAGAAACCAGGTTGAGGTGAAACTAGCTTTTATTGTGCATGCTAAATTAAAAAAACTAAACAAAACTCCCAACTTTTGAACTTGCCACAGCAACTAGAGTGTCTGGGAGAGGAAGCATATGGGTGGGGAATTGTGTTAAATATTCTGAATCGCCAAATGGACTTGAATTTGTCTTTGTGTTATTGAGAGGTACATACATTATTCAAAGAAGTTACTGTTCTTTGACATGTTACTATTTTTAGAAGGCTAATGACTGACTAATCTTTAACGTTGCCAGTCCAATTTTTCTTAATAGGTTAAGGAAAAATTACTGTCTGGAAGAAACAATGCCTTAGGCAGTGATTAGCAGTAATAAAACTACTTTTTTAGACTTAAATGTAAAAAAAAAAATAACAACTTTTATATTCCAAGGGTAGGATTTAAAAATGCTTTCAGATGGCTTGTGCTACCTGTGATGTTGCCAACTACATTAAAAAATGAGATATTTAAAAATATATTCTTTTTTTCTTCCTTGGACTATCTTGTTTACATTCATTCTTACTCACCTAAAAACATGACTGTCCATATCGCTTTATTTAACATCAACTTTGCTTTAACAGAGAAAAAAGAACTGGAGTAACAGTTATTTATTATGAACAGAAGACTCCACAATGCTGTATAGCAATGTAGAACTCGGGTTTGGTTTTGGGTTTTGTTTGGTTTTTTTAATTTTATCTTGGTTTTAGAAGATTTCTGTAATTCTTGTGTAGCATAATCTAGTCTGTAACTGTTTACAGAAGTAAAGAACAAGGCTTACCAAATCTTGATTAGTGGGAAGTATGCCATTAATTAATAAGACCTGAAGTGTTAAACTTTCAAAGCTTTTAGCCTTATCAGTTAGAGTACAAAAGCAGCTTGGCAACTTTTGTGTCTTTTATTGAGGCTGTGAATCTGTTTAAGCTGTTGTTGTGTCTTCGGTTGTCTGCTTAGGCTCTTAAGTGACATTTAATGCCCTGGGGTGTTACGTCACAGCTGAGTGTGACTGGAGTTCTAACTTCAGTGTCGAAGGGAGGAAACCAATTAAGAGAATGTGTTTGTGACCAGAGGAGTGTGGCCAAAGCTGGCTCCTCTGCAGCTTCTCATTCTTTTTCCCTCTGTGATTTGTTGTGGTCAAATCACTAGTGTATTGGAAGAAATAGCTCCTCTAATCCCATAGATACTGAATATACCAAATTGTGCCTGGGTTCTGTTTCCAGCTCTTCTACTAATTTTCAGAGTGAGTAAGAGCAATTAATGATGGACTTATTTTTCTTGTTTTATCACTGTTGGGCCCAATGATAAAAGTTTTAGTGGTTATGTAGGTCAGGCTTGACCATTTATTTTTCTCCTTTTCACTGATCTTGTGACAGGAAAGGCCAGCATCTGCATCCTTGCCATCTCCTAAATTTTCCCTCTCATGAACCTGCTGTGCAGTACCTCTGCAGCTCTACAAAGAGCTGAACTCATCCTCTCATGTGCTGCAGCCTCAGAGTGTGGCTGTACAAAGAAGAGACACCTAAAATCTCTTGTTCCAGTCCCAGTTCTGTCAGATATACTTAGGAATGTGTTAAGAAGTAGTATAACCAGCTCTGGTCTGGAGTTGGTCTGGTGGTGCTGGCAAAATGCAAATAATTGCAACATGCTGTACATAGTACAAGTTCCTTGCACTGTAGAAATAAAGACTGAATTTCCAAATTCTTCAGAAGTAGTATAGTGTGTGTGTAAGGAAGTACATTGCCATACTTGAGCATCTTAAAAGTGCTTGAGTATTACAGAAAATTTCCAGCCTCAGAAGTTTCAAATTGATACAGGAAATTAAGCTTTAAGTTAAGTACTTTTCCTCATGTTAGCTAAGTGTATGCTTCACATCCTGTTTCAGTTTCTGTAGTAGGAGGGAGGATTTGTCTAAAGTACCAGTATAATGATATATAATCATGTTTTATTTTTCATTTCCATAATAAAAATTGTCATTATTAAACAGATGTGGGTTTTCTTCAAAATGTTTTTTGCTGTTAGTAGAAAACTGAGCTGTAACTGAAGTGATTCAAATTAAATCTGTAGTAAGATGAATTTTTCACTTAACAAGGGTTCTGAAATACAGAGAAGAATGTGTGGAGAGGTCTTTGAATAGCTAATACCCAATACTGCTTACATGTTAGAAGTTCCCAGGAGCTCAGGTAGCTTTCAGGTAGTCTCTGACATGAGCTAAATATAAACTAATAATTGAAAACATGACTGGCTATCTTCACTGTAGTAGGAATGTAATTCTGGACAGTTGCACTCTCTTCCCCAGGCTGGCACATAGCGCAGCAGTCTCGGCATGTCCAGGTGCATGGTATGTGACAGTTCCCGTGGTTTTACCCCATGCCCAGTCTTTGGGTGAGGTCGTTTCCTCCCCTAGGTTCTACCACAGTCATAGCCTGAGTAAATCTCTTCTCTAGCAGTGCCCAAGCACTCTGTTTCACTGTTTCTTTTGCTTTTTAGCTATTAAGATGTAGAGAACTTGAAGAAACCTTGGCTGCCCTTCAGGGTTCTGGGGTTACTGTTGCATGTAGGCGCTACTCAGCACTTCTTCCCCACTCCCTCCCTGCCAGAAAAGCTGCAAGTTAATGGTGCTGTTCGGGACCCTCCAATAAGATGAAATGATTGCTTTCTTCCCTACGTTATTTCTTCCAAATTACATGCTCAGAAGCATAAAATGGTACTCCTTGTGTGCTGACACTCTTGAGATTTCTTTGTGCTTGTTACGGGTACTTCACTTATTAGAATGGTAATTGTGAAAAGAGAAGTTGCAGTTATAACTCAGATTAGTGACTTGAGGTTTGTGTTTCTTTCTTATGCATATTGTTGAGAGGGGGAATAGGTTTAGTAACCTGTCATGGGGCTGCAGTTCACTGGGGGGAAGAGAGTGTAATTCCGTTCAGAATGCATCTAAATGGCCTTTTTAAATAACATACCACAGAATTAATGCCTATTGCCATCATTCTCGAATTACTGTGGGACTACTTTCTAGTTGCCTGCAAACACTTAATAGGTTACTATGTTAACATCTATAAACCTGTCTAATATTTCTTAATGACAGGGTTAGAAAATTTAGTCTTTTGCTATAGGAAGTCATATGCATTTTGACATGCACATGTGTGAATAGTTTTTTTGAAATTCAGCCATTGTATGTTCAGTGTGCCCTCCTGATGGTTAAAGAGCACAGCTAACCTATAGAGTGGTGCTAATGGGCAGGTGGATAGATTGCTTATGAGCTTGAGTGACTGATGATACAATACAACCTTTGTGCAGCATCTGATACTAACCGAAAATTGCTACCTTCAGTTCTGTGACTTCTTCAGGCTTGCATGATTTTTTTATTGTTGACTCGACTTTGAGATCTGTGTCCTTTTTTCAGAAAAGAAGAGGACGCATTTGTACAAAGTTTATTTGCAGAATGTCAGTCACAGAAGGGGGTAGTTAATTTGTTGAAATCTAAGGGTTGGGTGCCCAAAATAATTTATGTTGGAAGGGAGGTCATTAAGATTGACTCTGCTCAGAACAGCTCCAATTTGATCACTTTGCTCGGGACCTTGTCAGTCAAATTTTTAATGTCTTCAAGTACGGAGATTCCACAGCCTCTCTGGGCAGCCTCTTGTAGTATTTGGTCATATTTATTGTTAAAAAAAAATCCTTCATGTAGTCAGAACTTCTCATGTTCCCATTTGTCTGCTGCCTCTCATCACTCCACTGCAGGACTCAGGGAAGAGTCTGGCTCCATCTTCTCTAGGCCTTGGTACATGGCAGTAAGATCTGCTGATCTTCTCTGGGCTGAAGAAACCCATCTCTCTCAGCCTTGCCTTGAATATCATGTGATCCAGCCCCATAATCACGCTGGTGGCCTCTGCTGGTCTTGCTTCAGTATATCCCTGTCTTTGCTGTGCTGTAGAGCTCAAACCTAGACATAGAACTCAAGATGTTGTCTCAAGTTGGTAATTGGTAATGTGTTAGTGGCACCTGTGAAAATACGTGAGTGCCTCTGGTTCACAAATGAACTGTGTATCCTGCAGAGCAAAAGGTAGACAGGGTTTGCTAACTTCCAAGGGGTGGTTATAATTTAAGCTTTTGATTAACTCTCCAAGTCTGGGTGTTTCAGTTAGGGTTTGGTTGGTATAATTGCTTACATGTATTGAAGGTAGGGTGCTGAGGCAATTTGCATCAACCTCATGATTTCACTTTGTTAATCCTTTTAATCACTTCCCTGATTGTAGCTACACCCTTCAGGGTTTTATTTGGCTGTTGCATTTTTAGTTTGGTTTGGGTTGTTGGTTTGGGGTTTTTTCTGTACTGCAGTGAAAGCACTGCCTAAGCTAGAGCAATTTCCTTTACTTTTTTAAGCAATTAGACTGTTGAAAAACTGTTGAATCTTTGATAATTAAAATATAATTCATGGATCAGTTCAAATACGAGTTGGCTTGTGTGGTTTTTTATTAATTCTAATCTTAGCAAGAAGGGCATCCATAATGTTGATACTCGTGTTTACTGCACCCATTTATCATAAAATCAGCTAAGGTGCTGTGCATAATTGCAGTTATCTGATACCTGCGTTAACTGTGCTCACACATGCGTATACACTCTCTTCCATTTATTGGAAGTAGAAAAAAAGTCTTTAATAACCACTAGCCTGCTGTGTTATTTTCATTTGGCATTAATGTTTGATAATTGGCTTTGATTTACAATAAAAAATTACATAGTGCTTATAGTGTTCAAAAGCATTGAAGTGACAACTTGCTTTATTTGACAGCAGCCTTCATTGTTCAAGTACTTTATGAGCCTACTGCTGATACGCAGTTTTAAACAGCAAAGTAAAATAAGTTGATCAGTTTAGTCACCCATGACAGATAGTTTTGTGCTGTTGAAGGAAGAACTTCTTTGAGTGTATTTGAAGTTATGTGAAGCTGCGAAGTTAAGTGTATTTGTTTCACAGGTTGGTTGCTTAGAAGGTTAAGAGCAGAAACACTGCATTGTTAAGATACCAGCTTCTACTGTGCCTGTGAAAGCCACAAGTGGTAGAAATATAAAATTTAGAATATAAGCAGCGTTAGTGCATTATCACTGTACATCTGCACAAACAGATATACACTATGCTGCACTATCTCTGTTTTTATCTGGAAATTGTCTGTGTCCTTACTGAGCATGTGGCAGAAGTTCATGTTTATAAAACAGGTTCTCAAATGCTTTTCTTGTTCTTTGCTGGGGGCAGACACAGTGGCTCCTGGCTCTGAAGCTGGTTGTCCATTCAGGCAGTAGTTGACTGCCATTCTGAAATAGTTTGAGAAAGCTTGTGCTGTTGATTGAAAAGAATTAAGATTGTGATTATTTCTCAAATTTGGTTGCTTTTTGGGTATTTTTGGGTTTTTATTTTACTGACAGTCAGTTCTTGTGTAGTGCCTTACTGTTCTTGAAATCTAGCAGAAGGTTGGCAGTACATCTTCAAATGAGAAGTAATAATAAGTCATGTTGCTGCTCAGATGAACGGTAAACTCTTATATGTTTTTATCAGATGTTGTAGGTTGGACTCGATGATCTCAGAGGTCTTTTCCAACCTCATTGGTTGTGTGCTTCTGTAATGCAGCTCATACGAGGTAGAGAGCAGTTGTGGGTTGGTTTTTGTTGTTGTTGGGTCCCTTCGTGATTACACAGGTTACAAAAGATTTAACATAGGTAATCTGATCTCTTAACTGGTTCATTTCTCGTAGTGCAGGGTAGGTTTGCATTGCTAAAATGGCATTTTTCCTAATAAAATGCTTTTGTTAGCATTGTGTGCTATAGTGAATCCCTAATA
Source organism: Campylorhamphus procurvoides (assembly GCA_013396655.1). NCBI lineage: Eukaryota > Metazoa > Chordata > Aves > Passeriformes > Dendrocolaptidae > Campylorhamphus > Campylorhamphus procurvoides. The sequence goes on along the minus strand of WBMV01001015.1, from coordinate 1,111,154 downwards.
GATCTCTGTTCTGCTTCAGGAGCTTTTAAATCTGCTCATAGTGCCAGCTGCCAAAGATAAATGGTTCCTGCTTCTATTCTTAGCAGGAATAAAAGTTTTATGCCATATTTATGGGCAGTTTTATTGGTATTTCTTCAGAGACCAAAACTGTAGAGTCTTCAGACAGCTAGAATATGTTCTGGTTTGGAGTACAGCCACAATAGGTCACTTGGACCTACCTCCCAAGCAGAATTCTCATCCGACTCAGTTTCAGTTTTATGTCATCTCAAGTTTATCAGAGGATGTTCTGAAAAGGAAAACAGTCAATGCATCATTCTGTTTTGTTGTTTATGCACCATTCTAATTCGTTGTGAGTCTACAATATTCAAGAAACAGTTTAATGAGGTGATAAAAAAAGCCCAGGTAAAAATTGCATAATGACTTTCATCCTCAGCAGAAACTGTTTCTTAATGTCTACAGCAATGCCTCAACAAATTAGACTTTAATCCTAGTATTTTTCTATTAAGTATCTTATTAGCTGCTGCTTTTTTATGAGATTCCTCAGAGCTGATTACTGAACTAGAGAGGTATTTTTCTCTGTGCTTCGGAATTTGGTTCCTTCACTGCCATGTTTGTTAAGCATACTTCGGTAAAAACCTCTAATGATCTGCATGAAACACTTGAAGAGTCTTTTGAATAATCTCAGAGTATATCCTGATATTAAGCACATTTGCCTCCCTTGCCATAAATACCAGTTGGAAAGCAAAGTGGTAGAAGGAACAAGCTAATAAAGGACATGGTAGTCTCAGTTGGGGAAGGCAGATCTACAAGGAGACCTCCGTGTATGGCTGTAAAAGTGAACTGGGATGCTGCTCCTCCTTACCTCAGTGGCTACCCTTTTGGTTTTTTGCAGACCAGTGGTGTGTCTGTGCCAGATCTTCCCTGCAAGAGCCCGATGGGCGTTTTTGTACATACTCCTACTTCTTACTGATTTGTGTCTATCCATACCCAGCGTGTGTGTCAGCAATGAAGATGATTTTTCAGGGTGTCCTACTTTCATGTTTTCCTCTGCCTGCCCATATGTGACACTGCTTTTGTTCTCTTTTCTAAAGAAAGACATATAGACTGTTTGAGTGGTATTTTTATGTCTAAGCTAAAATTTCTTGACATTTTCTGTTCCCCAGGATTCCCTTTTGTCCGTTAGTGCTTTTAGTCCTTTTTTTCAGTTAGCTTTTATTTCTCAGACCTCATTTCTTCTTTTTTCCTTTCTAGATTGACTACGGAAAAAACTGCTAATCAACTGTACCTTTTTCCTGCTCTTACCAATCCCACCTCCCCATGCATTTCACATCTCCCACTGTTGTTGCATAAATGCCACAGTCAAATTCCTCCCTGCTACCTGAAGGTCTTTTGTCCCAAATTCTGAATTCCTCCCCTGCTGAGGCTCATCCTTCCTTCCTCATCTCTTCCAGCCACCATTGTCACCTTTCTCAAATTTCTGCTGCTGTTTCTGTGGGAAGTTAATTCGATGGAAAGAAAGAACTGGTACTGAGAATAGACAGCAGCCTTGTTTCCTTCTTCAGCAGATCTTCTACCAGTTAGATCTCTAGTGCTTCAGCAGCCACTAATATTGACAGATTTTCTTGTATTCCTGTTCTAGTGAGCAAACGAGTAAAGAGAATTCTGTAGCTAACTTTAAACAGGAGGCTTTGCATTTGGCTGGAGTAGGAGGCTGACAACAGTCCTTTTGGTTTTCCTCCATGCGGGTTGGAGGTCACCCATGAGGCAGCAGTTGCAGAGCCCTTATCCCAAGCCCTGAGTCTGAACTGTAGTCAGGAGCAGCATAGTAAGCTTGTCTCAAAACAGGGTTTGGGAAGGGATTGTCTAAAATACTCCTCTTAAAAATACAAATATTTGTTACTTCCCTCCAACAATTCAGATAAATGTGTGTAAATAAAATTACTGGCCACAAATGGTTTGGTTAAACCCTTTGTGGTGTGTATTCCAATCTGAGCAGTGCAGCTAATTGCATGTGTTTTATAGCCTGAGTAACTTTCCTAACTGTTGTACCAAGGCAGAAAACACACATGGAAAATCACTCACTAGCTTTTTATGGGAATGCTAAGTGTCTTGAACTTGTTTGACACAGGTGACCTGCTTGAATATCTTTGTCATCAAAATAGAAGTCTGTAAAAGTGTAGATTAATGGAGTGTGCCACAGTTACTGTGTTGGTTAGTGGGTTCCACAGTAACCAGGTACATGTAGCTCTTCCCACAAGGTGTGTACCTGAAAACACTGATCCAAAACAGTAGTTTGAATGTCTGCCTCAGTACACTTGATGCTTTATACCTATAATTCTTTCAAGTACACACGTGCAGCTTCAGAGGTGGTTAGGAAACAGCAAGTCAACTTGGTAATGGTAATCTGGTAGTTTTGTGTCTCCTCTCACAAAAGAAAGGGTTGTTGCCCTTGCACACAAGCAGAGGTGGGTACTCTGAGTTGCAGATGGTAAATATATCTTTATGCATCTGGAAAGCTGAATCTTAAGATTCAATAGAATGTAAATTTATTGCTTGTTCTAACACAGTGCTTCAGCTCGATGTCCCTTTTCTTCATGTCCATCACATCTTCCTTATTTTTCTTTCCCTACTCCCCTGCTCACCTTCTTCCTTTGCAGAGAACAAGGTAAATACTACCTGGATACTGTGGAAGTGAAACAGGGGCTTTTGATTCCTGTTTGGAAATGGTACTGAAAGTCTCCACGTAAACTGAAGTTATCTGATAGTCTTCTAAAAGAAACACAGACTTGAGTAGCAGTGCTTTTATAAGCTAAACTTCTTTTTTAAATGAAACTGAGTAGATTTAAGGCAAAAGTAACACTTTCTCATGTGGCATGCAGTTAGGTATTTGCAGCTTCTTCTCCAGTGTATAAATGGGCATTAAGGTTATGTTGATATAATGGGAGTTTGAACAATGTGTGGAATGTGGACAAGAAGGTTCTTAAAGGTTACTACATTCGAAGAAATCACATCTGGCTCAGGAAGTCCTTGGGCATTGATTGAAGGCTAGGGAAGCATGATATTTTCTTGCTTTGTTAGTGTATTTTTCTAATGCCATCCTCTTCTGGACATGGTGCAGGTAGGTTAGCAGACAGAAGAATCCTGTCAGCCAGTACAGTTCTTCAAATGTCTTGGAGAAGGATAGTGGCATGCTACTTACATCATGAAAATGTTAGGCTGTTGTCATTAAGCGTGGGATTGGTTTTGGAGCGAGCTTTAAAAAAAGATAGAGTTTCTTTGATTTCTTTCAAGAATTTGAAAACTGGGAGTTCTTCCTTGTCACTTTCGTCCCTATGTTCTATGCCATGGACTGATAACAAGTGAGTTGAAGTTCAGCTAATACTCCTGTGTAATTTATTCTCAAGACTAGAAATATCATTACTGTGTTTGGTGTCTTTTGATACTGCATGAAAACAAAAGGCCTGCCTTGTCATCTCTGAGTAAAATTGATACTGTTTTAAAAATTGCCTAATGTTTATCAGCATTTTCTTTTGTATTTTTGCCATTCTGCAGTTTGGCTCTTTTGTGCAAGAGAATACTTTTTTGTTTGTCCAAATCTTCTAGAGTTTTCACTTAATTCAATATTTTAATAATGATTTTTTTGTATTTACAAACAGAGTCTCTTGTTCTCAGTACTTTAACTATTACCCACTCATTTGCTGCTACATTTTTTAGAGTCTGGTGACTCTTATGCTGGTGTTTGTCAGGAGGGAAACATAGAAAATTGAGCTGTTGATGCTATCTTCAAATGCATTCGTAATTATCTAAAGTTTCTAGGCAATAGCATGTACTGAAACCAAACCTTTATTAAAGGGAAATAAGCACAGAACTTGAAGCAGGAAGGCAAAACTGAGGCATTTATTTTAATGCTCTTACAATGAATTTGGGAATGGTTTTCTGCCACACAGGAGTCATTTGCCAAAGACACAAACGCTTTTAAAAGAGGGTTGTTTTAGGCTTCAGGTGTCAGGAAAGGACTGTGCAAGGACTGTGCTGGCTTCCTGTGTTCAGCTGGAGTCCTCACCACCATTTGACAAACTGAAGCATGTCCACTTGCAGTGAGAAGCAGACAGACTTCTAGGAGAGGGTTGGATTTTTTTATTACTACTGGTTAGGCTTTCTTCATCCTCCTGACTAAGCCTGATTAACTCTTACCTTTCAGACTTTATCTTGCAAAACCACAGGAACAAGTACATAGAGACTTTGATCAAAACAGGCTTAAAACACACTGTGCTTCGTGTTGCCTGTTCTGGCAATAGAACGTGTGTGAGGATGAAGAAAGTGAATCTCCAGTTAGTGTTTAAAATGTCAGGATTGGGTTTCACCAGTGGAATAATACAGATTATGTGCAGGCAGCTTCTTTTGTGCCTTTGGAGACACAGAGTTTTATCTAGTACATACTTACTGGAGGTGAGGGAACATTCCAAGAGAGTGAGATTTCTTAGCAAGGGTATGTGTGAGCATAGCTGACATCGCCCAGTTCAAATGTGTTGTTTCCCAGTCCAGAGTACCAGAAGGCTTTAGCTTAGTTCTTACCACAATTGCAGATGTGAAGTGTTGAAGCCTGATCTTTGGCCAGAATATTTGTAAGAGTTGATATTCAGCTCTAGTACACCCCTTTTTTTTCTTTCTTTAAGTAATAATTTTCCATTAAGTCTTTCTGAAAAGACAAAGAACTGCTAGAAGCACTTGTACAAGCTGTTACAGATTTTGGTTGAAAAGTGCACTAAGATGCTGCAGCATCTGCAGAGTTGGCTATAATAGTATGGTTTGTTTCGCAGCAGTTAGATTCTTGCTGTCAAATTAAAACCTCTGACAATTGCTACTTTGTAGTTGAGGGGGATCAGGGGCAGGGAGTAGCGGTTTAGTTTTGTTTCAGAAACTTTCTACCAGATCCTGATGAAGGCTCTGTAATTAGCTGCCCGTGGAGTTGTACTTAGTGCATATTAGTATATATAAAAACTGGATGGGAATTTTGTATGATAGCAGGAATGTCATGATTAAGCATGAGGGCTTAATTACATATCATGTAGCTATAATGTACAGGTGCTGTATGGACTGCAGTTGTCGGGGTGTTGCATGCATTGCAGTGATGCAGATCATCTTAGTAATTACAGATCACTGTAATTGGCCAGGTCTTGGACTAGTTATTAGCACTTCAGCGGCCTCTGTGGTGATCAGCTCTATACTGCTGAATACTATCCTGTCAACTGGTCAGGGAGGGAAAACATAGGCATATATTGCTGGTTCTGGTGAAGCTTTGGACAAACAGCCTATCAGTAGGACTTAAATATCAGGATACTCCTCCTTGTGAAAACAATTGTATCCTCCACAGAAGCTTTGCAGTTAAAGCTATTATTACAAAACCCACAAGATAAACAGTATTCCCCATAAGCTGATGTGTTGGCAGATAACAATGCATTAAATTGGTTATACCTTTGATTATGCTATCATCTGTAATTGAATTCTAGAAGGTTAGTAGTTTCATTGGTCTTACCTGTCTGATTTTCTGTAGCCTCCATGCTAACCTCCTCCATGCAGGTTGCACTTTCACAGCGGCTCTCTAGGATAAATCAGTGTACCCTGAATCTTCGGGCAAACTTTAAACAATTGGTCTGTGTTTACTTATACCAGTTAAAGAAAATATATCCTGCCATAAATTGACTGATACAAATAGGAGAAACTGAATATATATTACTAAATAAAAAGTAGGGTCGAGATCTCATTTCAGTAATTTCACATGCTAGCCTGTAAAAGTTCATCTGCTTTCAGGGGTTTTTTTGTTGCTGTTTATGATGTATTTGGCATAAATTAAATTCTTCCAAAGATATGTGGCCTACCAGTCCTACATGTTATTTGTATAGAATAGACTCTTTCATCCAGATATAAGTAAGCTACCAGTGCAGTTTCAGTTGGAGCTTGAATAGTCAGCTGTATTCTATGAATAGTGGCTCAAAGGGATTTTCTCAGTTCATTGGTGTTTGAAATGCAACATGGCTTTAGAACTTTTTTCAACAAGATGTACAGTGTTCAAACTGCTCTTGCCCTGCTAGTATCTGTCTGATTAGAAAGACAATTAGTGGTCTTTCCTCTTCTCCATCTACTGGTGCAGCTCACCCATTCAGTTTGTAAATGGCTTTACCTCATTTGTGACCTAAGTGAAATTTAAGTTTGGAATTTGGTTGCTGATGTGGGAGTGAGTAGAGGTGTACTTTTTAATCTAATGACCTTCTGTACAGGTAATGATTAATTCCTGTTTCTAGAATCACTGAAAATATTTTGGCCTGACCGGTTAATGGAGGGTACAGAAGGAGGGCAACTCCCCATGGTGCCAGAAGGGTAGATGTAGACTGGCATATCCAGCTTAATTGCAGTCTTACAGAGAAAAACTAATAATGAGCCTTATTCTCAGTAGCTGGTAACCTTCAGTTGTCACTGAAGTTGGAGTTCCTTGGCACTGATGAAAATGTCATAGCTGCAAACCTGGAAGTTCTCTAATGGTGAGGACAGAGTGCATAAGTAGTTACAGAGCTGAGGCATGTGACACATATTCCTTTTGTCCTTCTGCTGTGTCCCGGCCTCAGACGGGCAGAGGTGGCTCAACCCTTCTCCTGGCATAGTGGCGCACCCTCCAGAAGGGTGCCTTTGGCATGAGGCAGCTTGGCAGCCCATTTGAGTGGCACCTTAAAAATACTTCTGCTGACTTGCTTGTGTTGTGTTCCTTCCGTTGCCAAACATTGTCTCTGCTGTCATTCAGATAAGAAGGACACACAGTATTTTTCAGTGTCTCCCTGCACAGTTATAAAACGAAGTTATATACCAACCCCCACAGTATTGGGAATGTCTAATATTAAAGATGATTGAAAAAATCCACTATGTTAAAGCCAATAAAGAAAGTCAGTTTACAGGTTTTTATTTTATTGTAGCATTATTTATATAAATGAATTTGTACTTTCATTGAAAACCAACAAAAACAAAGACCAAACTTACTCTTCTTGCTCTTTCTGTGAGTTACAGTTTTCTGTAGCCTTCTGTAGCTTAATAGTGGGCCTGTTAAGCGGAGCAGGTACCAGAAGTGCCTTTCTCACAGTGCAGTGGTGGCAGCCTGCCACATCCAGGGTGTGCCTACCCCAGGAGTATGTCCTGTAAGATGTTCATTTAACTTGCTGGGTGCTATTGAGAGGAAGGTACTGAAAGGGAAGCAAAACTGGAACGCCAGCATCTAATTTATAGGAAAAAGAAGATGCCCAAAAAGTCCTACTAAAACCTCTTTTAAAAATTGCTTTCTGCATAGCCTTAGCAAAGTATATTTATCAGCTCCTGATTTAATTCTGATTATTCGGGAGTGCCTCTGCACTTTTTTTGACTTGCAAATAACTGGCTTTTCTTTCAAAGTCTGACTTCAAGCACTCAATATCACAGAGTTTGACAAGCTTGTATCTTAATTTGACTAAATGTGTTTGAGCTAGTGATTTCTTCCATTTTTTTTTATTTTCATCATAATAGAACTCTTGCTAAATTACATGACGGCGTCATCTGGGAACTTGCTGTGTTAATAAGCAGTTAGGATAATCTAGAAAAACCTGGTCTTAACTGTCAGCCCACGGGGAAGATTTGATGGAGTGGCTCCAGAGAGCTGCCTTTGCTGTGGAAGGTGGAGGAGACACCTGCTAGGGCCGCACATTAAGTCAAATAAAGGTCCTACAGAGCTGAATGTCAGATTGTGAGCTGTTTGGAAATGCAAGACTATGGGTTCACCTTGCAGTTTCTTGCTGGCGATGGCAATACAGCACTCCAGTTAATGGAAACTGGGCTAAGGAGGCTTATATTGCCTGTCTGTGTAAGATTCTCGGGTCTCTGATTTGGCAGCTGATATTTCCGATGCTTTTGTTGTCTTTTGTGGATACAGACTTTCTTCCATGGTATACCCTCTGCCCAGAGTCTTTGGACTACCTTATTTTTGTCAGGGTTCTGTATAATGGCTTATAGAAACCCTTCCTGTGGTCATATAAGACTTGTCTGCTAAATTGCCGCAGCTGCCTTCTCCCCCGCACATCACAGCATGCAGCGTTCCTTTTTGTACGTAGAATTGTGATCCAGAACACGTTCTCCAGCTGAATGTTATGTAGGATGTGAAGAAAATAAGCAAAAAGTAAAACTGTCTTGACTTTGAAATAGATTGAAATATAATTGAATTGTTTGTTCAGCATGCTGTAGAAGTATGTATGTTCAAAACACTGTGTTCTTTGTTTTCCTTTCAGTCTCTGTTGGAAAAGTTCTTGATCCCTAATGCTTCGCAAGCAGAAAGTAAAGTTTTCTATTTGAAAATGAAAGGAGACTACTACCGTTACTTGGCTGAGGTTGCTGCTGGAGATGACAAGAAAGGTATTGTATGTCAGCTTGTGGATAAATATTGTCTAATTAGATTGTTTATGGCAGGGCAGTGACATGTCTCTAAAATTAGAATAATTCTGATTTGGATTTAAATCTCTTTAGTAGTAGGCTTTGTGTTTTCTGAAGAAAAATCATAGGTTGCTGGCATTCTAATGAGTTACAAAAATTTCCATGTACATGCCATTTGAAGCAGGGAACAGGTGTTGAGTCATGAAATCTTGATACTGACTCCAGCTTACACATGTGTGCATCTGGTTTGCCACTGAAGTACAGGTTTATGCTGCTTCTGTCTGGCTGAGAGTTGAGTCTTTTACCTCTTTAGTCTTGTAGCTTTTTGAAGACTTACTTGTGCCATTTCTCTGGCATTTCTACAGAATAAAAAAAGTCTGCATAGGTTCAGTGAACAAAGAGACTAGAAACAACCTAGAGGAGAAAATTATTACTAAAACTAATCTTACTATTAGGAAAATTTCTAGCCATGGTAGTTTAATGTCCCAAAGTCTCCTCAAGTTTCTTGTATCTTCATGTAAGCAGCTTCTCGTAATTGCAGTTAAGTTGCCTTCACCTAAATTTAGTTAGAAAAATTTACTTAGAAAATTTAGTTAAAGTTAATATAAGGCCCTTTAACATTCTGGGTGGCCTAACTGCTGTAGTTGGAGACCCCCTAACAGCATACTGACTCCACACAGAGTCACCTTCAGTTCAGAACAATAGGTTAGTTTAAATACAGCTTGCTGCAAACAGTGCCAGGCTGTTTCCTGGAGCCAGTGTGGGACTGGTGGCAGTGTGCCCTGAGGAGCAGCGCACATCAACACAGAGCCCAGCCTGGTGTCTCACAGGCTCTGTTCAGTCTGCCCTCAGTCTGCAGAAACCCGGGACATGTGGGAGAGTGGGGATAGTCTGAATTCACAGACTTGGGACCCTCAGGTTGATGGAGAGCCATTGGGCTCTGCAGATGGTGCTCACTTCCACTCTGCCCGCGTGCAGGACCTTCTGGGCTCCTCGCAGAGCTGCTGGACACATGGTGCCCCTCTGGTCTTGTGCTGCTCCCAAGCCAGTAAACTCTCCTGCTATGACCCAGAAAGATGTCTGCGTGACTTCACAGAGACTGGATTGAGCTGGGCGTGGAGGTGAAACAGACTTGGAATAAATTCAAGGAGATATATGTGTCTGCTTTAGTGGCATATGTGTTACATCCACATCACATAGTGAAGGCCAGTTTCCCCAGTATGCTAAATAATAGTGTTGCATAAAGATATGAAGGTGTAGTATATAGGGTTTAGTTTGTCTTTTGGTGCTGCTGTATGCAAACAGACCCAGTCCTGGTGACTGCAGAATTGCACGTGTTACCAGTACTTTAGATCTCTTACAGAGAGTTACTGTATTTTCCTCTTTGTAATTTTAGTGAACTCTATTCACGTGCATAGGAGGTGCAGCTTTTTGAGTCATGAAGTTTCTTCTTCTGTTGAGGATCAAGTTACAGACTCTAAAATTAGACTGTGAAAATCTTTGTTTGAAGTGATTTTGAAGTTTATTTTAATTTAACATCTCCTGGTTGAGCAGTTTTTAGTGGGCTGCCTTTTTTTTTTAATTTATTCCCCTCACCCCCAGTGTTCTATTTCACAGGGTTTTCCTGTGTCCTGTCTGTGACCTTGAAGAAGAGCAGTTGATAAGTATTGTTTAGGAAAAAATGGCTGCTGAGTTGGACAGTATTCTTCTAGCCCTCTCCAGTAAATTCAGCAACAATATAAAGCTCACAGCTGTAGGAATTGGATTTTTTATCTTCATAAACCATGTTGTTTATTTGATCAACTGGCGTTTTCTTACAGCAGTGTAGCAGACAGGGATGTCAAGCAGGTATCTCACCCTATTTTAGCCTTGAACTTTGGAACTACACTTTCTAAAGAACTCAAGGTTAAAAACTTCTTTTATACTGTGAGTGATTTAGAAATTAACAGAATATATCAAATTTTTCACTAAGTTCCCCAAATCATTGCTCAAAAGGTAATTGTATTTTCTCAAATAAGGAGAGAAAATATGCTTTTTGTTTTGAAGCTACATTAAAGAAAAATTACTGTAAAAACTCAGCTTCATTCCTTGAAGGTACTTGTTTTTCATGCTGCTTGGTTTGCCTTTCAGAAACAGCACCATTTCCTAAGGCTTTACCATTATGAGAAGAGTTAAACATTTCTCACTGTGAATTTAACTTGTATTAAACTTGCTTCTTCTCAACTGTAGTGTACTAATTTTAAAGATACCAGGGCAGCTGTTCTGCAGCACTCCATTACTAGTGATGAGTGTAGAGAAGATAAAGTGTTAAATAATTGTATAATGACTGTCCTCACTCTTCTGGGTGGAAGAGAACAATGTGATAGTTTAATTTTTGTGAATACCTAAAAGTGAGCAAATAGAGATTGCGTAGACATCCTGACTATTGGTATTCAGTTGTTCTCAGACTTTGAATACTTCTGACTTAAATGCTGATACATGTCAGCCTAAAATTTGTTTATTTTTTAATACATTTGACTGGTGCTCTTGCAGAGATCATGCTGGATGCATTTATGGTTTGATCAAGAAATGTTGGGATTGGAGTCCTTTTGCATCTGAATTGAATGACTTCCTGCCCACCTTTTTCTCAGATACTGTTAACAATGGTGAGAGCCCAGGAGCAAGCAGTGGTTGCTTTGTGCTCAGCATCTAGTCCTTCCCTTGCCCCTGCAGCCATCAAGAGCACAGTCCAGCCTGTGGGCTGTGTTGGGCTGTGATCTCTGACTTGAGCAGGCAGAACCTGCTCCTAAGTTCAAGTGCCTTCAGTGAGGATGCAGATTGTTGAACTCTTCAATCTTCATGTTCATGTTGTAGTTGCACTTTTCTGCCAGCCATTTGTACCTTGTACAGCTGAACCATTTAAGAGTGATAAAATCTCTTAAAAAAAAGAAGCCAGATTGTTAATTTTTCTCCCCTCCAAGTTCTATTCTCTTCAAAGTACTAGAACCTTTAAGTTACGTAAAAATGTTTTCCATATCTGCATTAGTAATAGAACTATACTGGAAGCTTCTAAAAATACATATTTAATTTGGTTTGAGGTATGCCATCTTATCTTTGCCAAGCAGTTTGAATGGAAGCTCATAGATGATTGTTACTGAAAGGGTTCAGCAAAGGTCATCAGTGTTTCCTGTGGCTAAAATTTGGATCTCTTGCATTGCAGCATTTAAAGACATTGAAACTGTGGTACAAGTGCTACCAAACTGCTGCAAACATTTGTAGATATAAGTAGTACCAAGGTGGAAAGGAGAGACTCAAACCTGTGATTTGGGCAACTTCCCTTTTTAATAATTTGAAAGTGTAATTTAGTAAAATCTTTATAAAATAGTGACTTGTTAGGTAAAGTGCTCATTAACAGGCATTCACTCTTAACATAGTTTGTTAATACAAGTGTGAACAGTGTCCTGATTGTATGTCTCAATACAGTATGTGTATTACTTACTTGTGGGTTTTGTGTATGTTTTTTTCCCCAAAGGGATAGTGGAGCAATCACAACAGGCATATCAAGAAGCTTTTGAAATCAGTAAAAAGGAGATGCAACCAACACATCCCATCAGATTAGGTCTGGCTCTGAACTTCTCTGTGTTTTATTATGAGATTCTCAATTCCCCGGAGAAAGCCTGTTCCCTTGCAAAAACGGTAAGTCTAAGGGGGGGAAATTCCATACAAATTATTTACATAACCTTTTGTTGCATGGCTAATGGAGTTGTTTATTTTTATAACACTAGGCTTTTGATGAAGCAATTGCTGAACTTGATACATTAAGTGAAGAGTCATACAAAGACAGCACGCTAATAATGCAGTTACTGAGAGACAACTTGACAGTGAGTATCATTAAAGTTTGCATATTGATAGTGGGATTAGTCTTTGTGGCACTCAGAGTTGTCTTTTTTGTTTGTGGTTCTGGAACTGTATCTGTCACTTCTAAACGAGTTTACAGTATATCATGTTTCTGAGCTAAGTTGTCTTCTGCCTTGTTTTTTGGGGTTTTCTGGTCTACGTGCTAATTAATATGTTTTTCTGACAGGTGGCAAATTGACCACATTTTTCAAGTTAAACTTGCTAGATTCCTTGAATAATATAAGTGATGCAGTTTGGACTGTGACTAGCAAACCTCCTACCTAGTGTTAAACAGCATTTGAGAATACAGTTGCATTTGCCTTTTCAAAACTTACATTAAATTTCATGTAGCTTATTCTGTGTGACTTGATGTACAAGGAATAGACCCTACACGGAAACTGCAAACAAAGCAGCAAGTCCATTTAAGGACCTGTTGTTTGGGGTTTTTTTTTTTTTGTTTTAAGTTTGATAAGGCTGAAATGGAAATCAATGCTAAGCGGGCTATTTCCATGGCAACATGGTAAAACAACTGTCTTCAGTATTTTTTCTTTTTTTTTTTTTCTTTTTTTTTTTTCCCTTGGACTCACAAGCTGTCAGTAGTTGTCAGAGTAATCAAAATCTTCATCTTGTGTGTGGGACTTTTTAACCTACTTTGAACTTTAAAAATGGCAAAGATAAACATCTAAAGCAAATGAAACCAAATGTAAGCAAACATGCAGTAGTGTAATTTAATGGTACTGTTCATTCCACAGTTGTTCACCCCACATTGTAGGGGGGAGGAGCAAGAACTGAAAAAATAAGCACCTCTTCTGACCATGCGTCGCCCCTTTGTTAACATTCTGTGAATCTGATATCAGAGATAACTTTCCAAAATAGCTGCACTACTTTTAACATAACCAGAAGTTGTGCACTTGCATAAAATTGGAGTTGCCATGTTTTCTGCTTTTGTGTCTAACATCTAATTTCCCCGTTTCTTGGAGCCTTTTCCACTGGAATGGCAACTTAACACTGCTGTAAAAACTATTCGTGATTGTTCCAGTTGTTGCTTACAAAACAAATTGGAAGTGATTTCTCAACCTCTGTATTGGAGACAGATACAGGGTTGGCATCGCTCTCAGTGTCTGTTGTGAACTGTCCCCTTGAGTGGGATTGCTCAAGAGTTGTCTCCTGAATGAGTGGTATTGAAACAGGGAATAGAAGCTAACTTTAACTGCTGGCTTCCCAGTAAAAATAATGTAAAGCTTGTCATAGCAGTTGGAAAGCAAGTTGTTTCACACAAGAGCAAAAGTTGGACTGGGCTCCCATAGTGTGTGAATTATGGTAGTAGGTCTGGTAGTTTATGTGAGCTTTCCATTATGAGGGAGAAAGCTATAAACGATGCAAGATTCTGTATTCTTGAATGAGGGATGTGTCTTGCTTTAAATGCTTAGTGTGATCTGTATGAATACAATGATTCCACGTTCTTCCGCAACTACTTGAGGTAGAAAATAACTTCTGATACATCTGGGACTGACCAAGATTGCAGTGAATTTCATAAATGTAAACAAGGTCTGTTTTTCTAGTTATGCAAGTGTTGCAGTCTTTGAGGTCGGTGGGCTTTTGACAGTGATTCGGCATGTTGATTGGTTCAGGGCAGGAGTACTTCCCTTATTTGTTGATTCTGTTTTTCCTTGAGTCTTGTATGGCTGAAGAAGAGTCTGTGTTCATTCTCAGTGGGGACTGAAGTGTTCAAAGGTCTGTTTAACATATCACGTGAAAATCTGTTTTACTGGAGTTGCTAGATAATTTCTTTGTTATGAAATTGGTTTGGTTTTTTTTATTAAATAATAGGCATCCCTTCCTCCTAAGAGTTCTTTTTTCCCCAGCAGATTTGTTAAACTGTGCTTTCAATTGGTGAAATTGGTAATCCCCCTTTCATAGCAGTCAGGCCTGCCTTTTTTATTTATGAATAAACGTATGTGTATGTTTAGATTGGACATGAGGAAAATTTTCTTCACTGAAAGCCTTGTCAGGCACTGGAACAGGCTGCCCAGGGCTGTGGTGGAGTTAACCATCCCTGAAGGTATTCGAAAGCCAAGTACATGTGGCACCTGGGGACATGGTTTAGTGGTGGACTTGGCCGTGTTAATGGTTGGACTCCATGATCTTGAAGGTCTTTTCCATCCTAAATGACTCTGTGACTCTGTATTCTAGAGGTGAGGATTTAGGATAGAAGCCTCTGATAAAATGCTGGTACAACTGTTCTTACTAACTGTTCTTACAGGAACAGCTCTGAAATTGGGACTAATGTAGTCATATAATAATGTAGTGTAGAATGTAGTGCAGGTCTAGAAGCAGACTGCCATGTTGTCTCCGGTCAAGTAACTTGTTGCTTAAGGCTTCAGCAGGGAAGACTGAGTGCATGTTCAGAGGAAGAACAATGCTTCTGGTCTTGTGTGAGTTTCTCTATTGCCTTCTACTCCTGGAAAGGGTAAAATGTTTTTGATGGTGGACTTTAAACCAAAAAAGGCATCTTGCGAGGCCTTAGTGGCATGGCTCTGTAGGCACAGAGAGAATTAGCTGGTTTTATGTTTTATCACCCTATGCTATAGAGTGTGAATGATTCGGTTAATGCTGCTATGACTCCATAAAGTGAGAGATTACAAATCACACCGGGCTGGTAATAGTTGGGAAGCAGCCAGTGCTGTGACATACTTTGTTCACAAAATATTTTCTTTGCCCTGGGTGTTGCTCTGGAACTGATGCTTGGCTTCCTTAGTTGGTACTTAATCCTGATTTATGGCTTCTTAGTGTGATTTTATGAAGCTGAAAATAACATTTTTTGCATATTGCATACTTAGTCTGATTTTTTCCCTCTGTGCCACTGAGCCAAGTTTGGAAGCTCAGTGTTCAAAAGTTGCTAAAAGGGGAGCACAACTAATTGAACAGGGCCAAGGGATAGAGGTTTTGTTGAAATGTCTTTGGTTTTAAAAACCAGAAAAAATCTTCAGATGCCTGTCCTGAAGAAAAGGTAGCAGCTGCTGTAGCAGTGAATATGAAGTGGCAGCTTTACTGAAGCATTCCCTTCAGAAAGATGTGTAGAACTTGCTTGAGGAGAAACCAGTTACTGTTAGTTCCTGATTGTCATTTATCTGTTCTGTAGGTCTGACTCTTGCCTGCTTGTAGTTGTATCTCAAGTGAGCCTTGTGGGTGTGAGACTTTGCTTTTGACTGTTCATGAACTTGCTCATTAAGTGCAGTGTAGTGTTGTGTCACCTAGGACTGGATTTCTATTTTGTAGTAGCCAGGAAATACATTCCTGTTACTGTGTGCTTTTTCTTTTTCCACAGTGCTTAGTAAGACCTCTTAGAAGTCATTGTTTAAGACATAGGCCTTCTTTCTAATAATTCCTTATGAATTACTAGTTGTAAGTGTTAATATCTTACATATTTTACTGTTCTTTTTCCCAAACAGTTGTGGACATCGGATACCCAAGGAGATGAAGCTGAAGCAGGAGAAGGAGGGGAGAATTAACCAGCCTTCCAACTTCCGTCTGCCTCATTCTGAAATTTAAACAGTAGACCATTTGTCATCCATGCTGTCCCACAAATAGTTTTTGTTTACGATTTGACAGGTTTATGTTACTTCTATTTGGATTTCTATATTTCCCATGTGGTTTTGTTTAATATTAGGGGAATAGAGCCAGTTAACATTTGGGGAATTTATCTGTTTTCATCTGAGGTGGCCAATATAGGGTTGTGAAATTTTTATACAAGTTTTACATGTTTGGCATAGTACTTTTGGTACATTGTGGCTTCCCACAAGGCCAGTGTTAAAACAGCTTTCTATGTCAGGCAAAGATGACTGCTTGCATATTGGTCTGTCACGATGGAAAAAAGGGATAATCAATGTTGCAGCCACAGGTGTAGTTAGCATGAATATTCAAGCTGGAGCACACATGGCTGCGAATAAACTGATGTCCCATAGATATTGCATGTCAAGTGAACATGTGACATCTGTGGAATATTTCAATCAAGTGTACATCTTTGATTGCAGCTGAAGTGTTCCTTAAGACAGTTTGATAACCCAGTCAGCTTTCTCTAGAGAAGGACAGAGAAACGGTTCACATTCCATTATTTGTAAAGTTACCTGCTGTTGCTTTCATTATTTTTGCTACACATTTTATTTGTATTTAAATGGTTTAAGCAACCTAAGAACAAATGTACAAGTAAAGATGCAGTAAAAATGATTTGCTTGATATTCATAATGACACTGTATATCGAGCACAGCAGTAAAACAAAAACCCATGTATTTAACTTTTTTAGGTTTTTTGCTTTTGTGATTTTTTTTTTGATACTTGCCTAACATGCATGTGCTGTAAAAATAGTTAACAGGGAAATAA
This sequence comes from Campylorhamphus procurvoides, assembly GCA_013396655.1. Lineage (NCBI taxonomy): Eukaryota > Metazoa > Chordata > Aves > Passeriformes > Dendrocolaptidae > Campylorhamphus > Campylorhamphus procurvoides. Next base: position 1,094,456 of record WBMV01001015.1, on the reverse strand, counting down.
CTTGAGATGATGGCTAGCTTTGTTTAATGTCTTATGAAATTTTCATGAACAATCCAAGCATAACTGTTCAGAACATGTGTATTAAGTTGATGTAAGTGGAATAAAAGTTTTATGAATGGACTTTTCAACTACCTTTGGTGTAGATTTTATGTCATCTGTCTTCCCACACCTTTTAGAGTAAGGGCAATATACACAAATTTTATATGGAAATATTTTTACTATGGAAAATCTTAATACACATTTAGTTCATTTCAGGGAAGTTGAGATTGAATACTTCATATCTGATTTTAAGATTACTATAATTAGTTTACAACTTTTAGATGCCTAAAGCCTTCCAGATGAACGGCTGGAACTCTGGAGATACGTAAATACAATGGTCCTCACACTTACAGCAAAAGGCACACACAGTTCTTTAAGAGCTGACTTTTGGAATAGATCTGCTCACAAGGAAACCCATGTTGTGCTGCTGTTGGCTCTTTAAAGGAGAACTGAGCAGGAGCCTCTGTATTGTCCAGAGGATTCAGGCACTACAGCTCAGTTTGTGGAAAGGCTCCCCAGTGTAATGAAATGATGATGGTCTTTCTTTCCTCATCCCCAGGGAGGTCCACACTGATGGTATTCACAGACTAACTACAGCATTTTGTAGATATTTCATTTAAAACTGAAATAATTGCAGAGAAATTGAGATAAATTGTCAAATATTGTCACATCTCTGTTAAATACTGGGTATCTTGGAAAACAATTGAACTGTATTAAAATGATAATGTTACATAGTCGAGGAAAGCTTGAGTGGCCTTTTTCTGGATTGAGCTACACATGTAAGTGTAAGTATCAACTTGGTTTTAGATACTGTTTATTTGGGTGAAAAGTTACCTTGGTGTTACCAGGTTAATCTGATACCTTGAAAAATAAGATGAACCAGCTCATGGAATGTGAACTCCATGGCCTTACCCTTTTGCAAATGCAGTTGACTTAAGCAAGTTACAAGGCCTAACTTTTTACAAGTTCAGTATAGTCTTTTTCTTGTATTAAAAAAAACCCCAACATTAAATACATCATTGCTTTCAGATTGTGATGTTCCATTTCCAGAAGCATCTGGGCCTTTTTCCTAGTATTTTAAGCATCAAGATTCATAGAAAAGGTGGTTAAGATAATCTTACACCTTTAGAAAAGTAGTTAGGGACACTAGTCACCATTCCTAGAATTGAAAGAAAGTTTAGAATCTGGTTAAGAACAGAGAGAAGGGAAGAATAAATAAGGAGGGCAGAGGTTAACAAAGCTTTCTGAGGGTGAGCTTAGAACATCCCTCAGTCACCACTGAAAAAGGTAACAGTAACTTTAATATGTGAAAGCACTTGTCAAAAGGAAAAAGCGGTATTCAAATACACTTTCAAAACAAAGCACTACACTCCAGCCTGGAAGCAGGCAAGTTGGCAGACCTTGGCTGAAAATACCCCTTTGGGAATATTAGATCCACCTTTAGGAAAGGAAAGACCACAGTTCACACTATAGCAAATGTGAGGTCTGTCTCTTGGCATGGCTTTAATGAAGGCATTACCTGCTCCCCTTACTGAAAGGATTTGACTTTCAACTTGCATGGTAAACATTTAAAGTTCAGCTGTATTAAACAATGTGACCCGAAAAATTACTTTTTACCTTTATCCAACTGTTTCAGAAAGTTTTGAGTAATTGGGTTCTGTGAAGTTACTATATGCACCTGAAGAAATCAAGGTATTTCTGAAATGTATAATCAAAGAAGAAAAAATATTTTACCCTTGTGCCTTTAAACACAAAATACAAAGGTAGCTTTTACATAGGAGGTCACTGGATGGTATGGTGAGTTTTGTTTAAGAAAGCTGTCTCCATCTGGACTCTTCATTTCCCCCATTCTTCCACTTGAGTGATCTACAGTATTTGATGATGAAAAAAGTGTCCAGTATTGAGCAATCAGCCTGCTCTTATCACAAGCATGTTTTCATGTATGTTGAGTCTGTTCTGAAGTGTTACAGTGGTGTTCCTCACACAGCACAGGCCCGGTCCTGCAGCAGAGCCCCCCACTTTGCTGAGCAGAAAGTGCTTCCAGGGGCCTCGAATGCTGTGAGTGCAGCACTACAGGACTGGTAGTGCACACACTGCAGTGCAGAATGCCACTCCTACAGCTTCTGTACAGAGCTACAAATGATGGACACGTGGCACAGCTGGAAGAGGCAAAACCAGGAGGGGTCCTGTTGCATTGAGGGCAGCTGAGCGTCCCCCTGCAGCCTCATGCCCCTGCTGAAGGGGAAACCTTTCAGCATGACACTGTGGCCATACGGAAGCTTTAAACATGCAAGTTCAAGGTGCTGTGGAAGCAGCCCCCGACAGCACAGGTAGCACCTGCCTTTTACTCACGTTTTGCTGTGGAAGAGCAGGTAGCTCTGCTACGTTCTGGTGGTGAGGTGTCTGTGTAACAGCGTGTGCTTCCTTGTTTCCAGCAACTTAGAGCCCTGCAAGGTCCTGGCAGGCTTTCCAGATTCTGAACGGAGGAGGGAAGGAAGGAAGGATAGCCCTGTGGATAAGAAAATACACTGGAAGTCAAGATGTAGCCTCTTTTCCCAACTCTCTCTTGGGATTTTATGGTGAGTAGCTTTATTTTCTTCCAAAGTGCAGTTGAAATTTTGTTGGAAGATGGGAAATCCTGAAAATGTTTACTCAAAGTACCCTTTCAAACAGGTGTGGTTTTAAAAGTGCCTCAAAACATGTGAGGAACCTGTTCAGAGAACTGTCTAAAAAATCACTGTCAGCTTTGGGCTGTATTCAGAGACCTTGCATTAATTTTGCAAATATAACTGAAAATAATTTTTTGCCTACCCTACCTGTAAAAATTGGTGTTGTCTGTTAGCTGTAGTACTAGGAGCAGCTAGTTGTGATGAATAAGACTCAAGCATGTGTTTCGACTCTTGAGGTTACAAATTATACAGTCAAGGTTGCTTTATTTTTCTGTAGTAAAATTATTCGTCCTAAGGACTTTTACTCCTTTTTTTTTTCTAACCTCTCATAGCTGGGTCTGAAGTAACAACAACAACAAAATTTTTAAACCTACCGAGTGGTAATTGCCATAACAACTACTTGCTTTTTAAAAAATTCAGAAGTATTCATGGTAAGACAACTTCAATATGAATCCAGATAATTAAGCTCAATTCAACGTTCTTTGCATTGTGCCCTGCTGTCGCCAAGCTCTGCTTTTGACAGATGAGTGACAGAAAAGTGCTCTGAAGACTTTATGTCCTGTGTAATTCAGTTTCCAGCTGAAAACAGAACAGCTGAGGCAGCTCTCCTGGTGTGGTCTGGGGGTTGGTGTGATTTTGCTGGAGTCAGCACTTTGCATTATCACTAGCTCTTTGCGTGGAGGGTCAAATGATCTTCTCAGTGAGGTTGAATTGTAGCTTCAGTAGATGCAAAGCACATACCTCTTTAACTGGGTGCTTGAAGCAGAGTGAGCTATTTTAGAGCTGTAGATTTGCTTTGCAGATGAGCAGGGACATGAGGGGCATTAGTCATTCCATTAGGAGGGACTGGTGTGGGAGAACTCCTGGATCCTGGGGTGAGGCTGTAACCAGGCATCCCTTATCATCTCAGTTAGACGGGGGATGTACCTGCTGGTTTTGCATTGGGTAGCAGTCATTAGCAGTGAAATATGTACAGGGTAGAGCCAAGTCAATCATGCTACATGCCAAATTGCTTTTTTAGAACTAGAGAGAAAATGACAACTTCAGATTCCTGTTCCCAGGCAAAATACAGCAACAATTATGGCTTGGAAGTAGCAGTTCCTAAGGGCTTTGGAAGTTCACCATGCAAGCCATGCCATTTTTCTTGGCCTCTCAGGAACCCATATTTTTGGAACATCCGGGGTTCCTGTAGTGAGCAGGGCAGTTTTAAATATGTATGGAGAACTTTCTGATGGAACTGTTCTGCAGAAAATTACTTTTTTACGGAAACTTTCTAAGGCAGCTGCTCAGGTGGTTGCTTTGCCCTCCTGGCAAAGCCTACAGACATTACCAGACTGAAAGTGGCCTTGAAAGAAGCTGAAACATACAGGACCCTCCTAACTCAGCTACTTAATGGAAGATCTGGAATGCTATAATTCATTTCAGACTCATTTCTCCTGACTGGGAGGAAGAGGGCAAAAAGAAAAGCTTTCAAGGACAGAACTTCAAATATGTCATGACCTGGATTACATGTCTGAGGCTTGTCTTTAAAAGGAATTGGAATATAGTTGCAGAAAATTAAGCATTTTAAACCACAAATTACCTTCCCTTTGTTTTCTTCTTTCTTAGGGTGAGTGTGTTTGATAGTGGGTTTTTTCTTACTGGAGACACACTTCTCTGAAGCAACTTAGCAAATTAATTTTGTTGATCAGACATTTCTTGCCCAACAAGAAATATTGGTTTAGATGGGAGGGATTACTCGTTTACTGTTTGTTTGCTCTATGTTCTTCTCCTTGCTTTTAATCCTGGTCCCTTGTATAAACTGTGTTGTAGTGCTTGAAAAGCTGGAGCATTTCATCAAGAATCTACATTTTAGGTGACTAAAGTGGTATCTGCATATTGGAAGCATTCATTGGCAGTGCCATTATTGCTGTAGATTAGAGTGCCAGGTACATAAAATCTAAATATCATCCACCTGACCTGCCACCATAGCAGACCATCCCAGGTAGGCTCCACACAGGGGGGCCCCTGGGGCAGACACTTCTTTACATTTCAAAAGTAATACTTGGAAATGTTTTTCTTGGATTGACACTTTTTGCTGCTGTGTAGGCAGAGGAAGACTGATACCCAGCCTTGTGCTGTGGAGCCTGGTGCTTGTCCATTGCACTGTTTTCTGAGAGGCTCATTGCAGTTTAACCTTCTGGGACAGGGTATTTAAGATGTTTTGCTGTTAATGCTAAGCCATTTAGCATCAGCGTGTCTAATTCCAACTCCTACTGCCAAAAGGAACTGGAGAACCCTTCTAGGTCAGTGAAGTCTCTGGATTGCCAGCAAGTAGCATTTCATGAATGAGAATTCTTCTCATCAGGGCATGCACTGTTGTTTAATGTGTCCTGGAGTGACCAGAGGGGACAGCAGGAAGCTTTGTAGAGAAAACACTGAATCTGTCCGTGTGTTTCAAGACCTGGCAGCGCTTCTGTACATGGCTTCATAGTCCTGTTCAAGGTAGAGGAAGGTTAACTCCTCAGTCTTACAGCTGAAGTTTCACCCAAGCTAGACTGTGTCAGGTGTCGCAGTGTGAACACAGACCATTCACCTCCCTGTCCTCATCCTGCCGTGTGTCGATGAGCAGTGACCACGAAGGGGTGACAGGCTCTTACACCAGAGCAAAGAAGTGCTAAAACAAAGGGCCTACCCTGTAATGGCAGAAAACAGAAGTGAAGGTCTATCACCCAAACCAGCACACATCAGCAATGAGTGATTTCCTCCTCCAAGATGAAGCAGGTCATTCTGCAATTCCAGCCAAGGCATGAGGATGGGTTTTTCTTCCTGCTGCCCATCAGTAGTATTAGAGAAGTCTAACTTTTGCATAGCAAGTTTTGTGGACTATCCATCTTTTCCCAGACTATTTTGTCAGGCTTGTGCTAAGCCCCCAACAAAGCAGCAGGTTGCACAGCTGGGTTATAGAAACAGCTTATGTTTAAATATTTGGGAAAATAAGTCTGTGGTGTGATGTATTCTGCAAGATAAATTAGTTATTTTACAAAGAATGCAAACAGGCACTTTGGTGAGGTGAGCAAAGAAAATGCTGACAGCAAGACTAAAACAAAAGCAAGTAAGAAGATGTGCTGAGAGAGATAAGGAAGTGAGGCAGCAAGAGTCCAACCTCAAAGCACGTAGGAGATCACACCCAAGCTCTGAGCTGGGACAGTTCAACTAGCATGTGCAGTGGGACCCTGCCATGTTGTGGGACTGGGAGGTGTTCCACAAACCATTCACATGTGGACTTGACACACCAAAAATTTTAGATGGAACATGGCCTAGAAAAATGGTCCAGACAATGCAAAATGGGATCGGGGTCATTAAATGTGACCTTCAGAGAGAAACAGAGTTAACTTGTATCTTTTTTACTTTTTTCCCTGCCTTTTTCTAAATTAAGAAGATGTTAAGCATATATCAGGCCTATGCTACTGACAAAATTGTGATGGGATGTTGATGAGATCTGGTTTTGGTTGTACTGCTATCCCCAGCAGAAATTCAGGACACAATTAAGGCCCTAGGGGAGCCTGTAAAATGACATCATTATCAGAGTGAAGATACCGAATGCTGCCCAGATAGGAGTTTTAAAGGGAGTGCCTTACTGATTTTGAGTTTTCTTTACTAGAAAACCTGCGGGTGCCTGGTGAGTGCTGGGGCATGTCATCAGAGATTCCAGAGTCTCTCCTTTTCCATTGCTGCCAGGGCTGAAGGTGATAACGCTGGGCCGTTGGTCAGCAAAGGGAGTTTTTGCTTCAGTGACTGTTACAGTGATATAATATGCACCAGAAACAATTCTTCCCTACTCTGGAAAGGAAGACCCAAGGTTTTTGAATAGGCTTGCAAAGTAGAATGAAAATCAGACTTGACATTCCCAATTGCAGCACATACAAGCCAAGAACAATCTCCCCCCATCATGTGGAAGCTACCTGCCCCGCTGCCCACCTGGCTGCATCCCAGCTGCCTTCCCCATCTCCTGCTGTCAGGAGCAGCTCCCATGATAGACAAACCGCCTAAGGAAGCCTTGGGGCTTCCCAGGAGTGTTCAGCAGATTGGGAGTGAAGTGTGGAGTTAGGAAAGCAGAAAGAAGGGGAAGGAAATATCTCTGACAGTTGGGGTATAGTGGAGAGTCTTCCTGTGGTGGGATAAGTTTAATAATAGTGACGGAAAGTCTCCAAAGAAGTCCCATGATAAATATTTTCATAGTACCTCATGTTCCAAATCCATGAAATGTTAAGGATTGTTCCAAGATGCTTTCTAGTCAAACTGGGCTTAATTAGGGAAATCCCTGAAAGTCAGGTAAAAGGCTAAAAGTGATGCCTCAATGACCATTTGGTGGTGTCAGAAAATATATGTGGGAGGGAGGGTGTCTCCCAAAGATCACGATGGTGAAGTTTTCAATGAGTTTGCAGCCTCCCCAGTCTCATACCTCTAAAGAGCCTCAGTGATTCATGAATCACCTTCTCCTTTATCCTACTAATACCTTGGGATCGATAACGAAGGGAAGAGAAAAAGAAGCGGCTGTGCTGTGCCGAGAAGGTTTTAAAAAGAACTTTACTCAAGCTGAAAAAAGTCTGGATTTTCCATCTCTGATTTTCAATGTTTTTATTGCCTTTCTTTTATCAAATGGATGAAACAAGGTGGCCAGTTACTGAATTACCTATTCACTTTTTTCTGGTAATAATGTATATACGTGGTATTTTATTGCAAAATGATAAGGAATCTTCTTCCTTGAAGAGTTCAAGAGCTCATTCTCTTGGTTCTGTACCTGACTGAAACTCTGCTGCTTTCCTGTTTCCATGAGCACCTCGACTGGGCCATGGGTGTGTTCAGCACCTGCTGCTGACCACAGGAGTCCTCCAAGGGCTGCATCCCTGCCTGTGACTCACTTCTCTGAAACACAGAGCAAATTCCAGCAAAGCCATGAAGTTCCCCTCCCAGCACACTGGCACAGTGGACACCTGAGTCATTTTTGCAGGTTAGTCAGTTAACATATTATGGTCATTAAAGCTTTGGAACATGAACGTCCTGGCTGACAGTATGAATGCTAAAGCAACCAGGGAAACGGAGAACCAGTTCTGAGCTGTTGGGAGAGCATAAGTTTATGGCCATCACTGTCATTACTCATGCAATATCCCCAAGTGGTTCCCCAGGAATTCAGAAAATCTGAACCAGAGATTATGATGTGACCAACCTCCTTCAGCTCTTCCTCTATCTGGGAGGGCATTGCAAGGGATAAACCTGCAAGGAGCTGGAGAGTCTCTGCAGGCACTCACTGCAGACAGGTGATGGCACAGGTCACCCATTAAAGGCCAGCCAAAGGGGCCACTAGCAGAGAATTTCAAGGTGGCTGACTGCCTTGCTCCTGCTCCTGTTCCCTGGCTAAAGAGTGGAATTCAGTCTGCAGAGATGCCAGGTTTGACTTTAATTCATATGAAAGATCTTTCAATTGAAATGTTTGATTAAAGCATTTATTATTCAAAAAAGAAACTTCAAGATGTGATTAAAACCTTATACAAAATCACAGATATTTTTGAGGAAGAATAAGCTGAATTTGGAGCAGACTTCATGCCACATACTGAGCAAAAGCTACATCACATTCTTCCTAACAAGGTTCTTGGAGCAAATTAAAGAACCAATTAAGTAACCTTCATAAGAACAAGAGATGTCCAAGAAGGCTGAGCCAGATGACCTTTTCTTGATTCAAGAAATGTGTGTTAATGCTCTGCTGATACATTTTTCTTTTACTTTCAAGCCCTACAGAATGGACTCTGCTACTGTTTTTTGTGACAAAATATCCTCTTTAATTAAGTCTTTTCTATCATTTGGCATGTGTAAAGGTTTCCAATTGTGTCACAGACTGAAACTCCTTATGCTAAGACCATATGCATCTGACGATGAAACACAAAAAACCCAAAACAGCAGATCAAGAAGCTATCAGATACTTTAATGCAATTTCAGTGCTGTGTTACAGCAAGAAATAAAATCTACCTTTCAGAAAATGAAAATGTTGCTTGTGTTGCTGATGGAAGAGCAAGTATTTTTGTAGTTACTTAAGAGCTACTGCTGAAAGTATCTGACACCCACCTTCAGCTGCATCTCTGAGGATTCTGGGCAGAAGTCTGACTGTTCTGTAGCTGCAGAAGAAGCACTGAGAGAAGGGCGTGTTGCTTCTCAGAATTGCCAGAGAATGCAGAATTATCTGAGAGAAGAGGAAAATCTCTCAGGAGATGTTTGTGCTGTTGATAATGCTGTGCTGGGCTCTACAGGGGCATAGCAAACACATGCCCTGGGCTTTTACGCTCTCAGCTGTTGTTCAATGCATCTGTATAATTCTGCAGTAAATAACTCCAACTTTCTTAGTAGAGCAGCATGTTTTCTGTCCAAAATACCTGTCATCTTTGGTTTTACCTTGCCTATAGGACAGCATCATTATCTGTCTCATGAGAGCAAGCATCTGGTGTGGCAGGTCCTGTATTAGAAAGATGTCAGGCTCCCCAGTTTCAACATCACATCCAGCCTAATGGAGCATTTTTGAGCCCAAAGACCCCTGGACAGTATTCCTCAGCATCAAACCATGAAGCAAGTCATGGTGCTGAACTGTAAAGCATTTAAACTTTAGACTCGGTGGTGTAAATGGAGAAAGGTGAGTGTCCCCTCACTTGCCTCCAGGAGCAAGCTTCACCATGCAGGATGGTAAAAATCCCTGTGGGCCCCTCTAAAGCCAACGCAAAAGATTGGGATCCGTTACCTGGGTGACTAACTCTGTTTGGAACAGACACAGGGAGATCCTGGAGATGCCCTCTGCTCCTTTGGTAGGCAAGTGAACCCGTGTTTTTGATCGGTGAAGTCAGAGGAGCTGCCCCTTTCTGTCTGACACATGCCTGCTGTTTTTCGTGTGTGCAGCCTTGTCCGCTGCCTTTTGCCCCCGTGCCAGTGCCGGGCTCCATGTGTTTAAAGGCCCCTGTCCCTGGGAGCAGCAGCTCTGGCAGCACTCCCAATCTGGCATGCCTGAGGAGCTCCCAGAACGGGCACCCTCTACATGGCTGGAGATGACAATCTGAGGAGCAGGGAGATTCGTAACATTGTTTTTATAATAAGGTCCCTTGCTGCCAAGCAGCAGGAAAAGCAGCTCCTGCAAAACCCTCCAGTTTTCTCTCAGTTCTGTGTTTATGTGGCTGGGGCAGGAGGGCAGCAGAGTAGGGCAACACCTCTGCCTGCAGACACCCTAGGGCTTCAAGAATGTTTCTTGCTAAAATCATACTCTTTGAATAAAGAGAGGAGCTGTGCAGATAATAAACCTTCAATATTTCAACCTGTCACACACATGCAAAGCTAAATGCTGCTGAGAGTAAGTGCTCAAGCAGAAAAAGCACTTGGAAAACCTGCAAATGGGACCTGGGCATGCTTTTCTTATTAAAGAAGCTGTCTGCAGCGTGTTGATGCTACCTGCTTGGAGTGCTACATGTCAGGACACTGACCTCCTCTCCCCTGCTAAGCGAAGGAAAGGAGCCGTGGTCCCCTCGTGCAGCCACCCATCAGAGCAGGCACAGAGGCTGGTCCTTGCTGCTGGGATGGGCCCCATCCCGGGTGGGGAATTGGCTGTTTCTGAAATCAGTAGGGGCCTTGCTGTTGGATTGGAAGCTCAATAAGGCAGGAAGCTCAGGCTGCTACTGGAGAGCAAAAGCAACATGGCACAAGTTGTGGTTTACATTGGAGGGAAAGATTTACAGTTCTGCTGTGTTTCTTTCCCAGGAGGACTGGGCTACCCTACACACCTCTTTGTGTGGTTTCACAATCAGAAAGCTGATGCAGCTGAATTTTCTACTAGGTGGGACCCCTGGTCACCAAGGGCACAAAGACACCAGTGTCAGCACAGGAGAGTGTGGGACCATCCTTTCTGATCGCAGCTCATTAGGAAACCACAACCTTCATGTAGAGGTTGACCCTGCAAACTTGCAACAGCCACATGCAGTACTCAGCTTCTCCATCTCATGGAGCAAAGGTGTATTTTATGTGAGCATTTATGACCTAAACTGGGCTGATTCATCCATGAGCCACTCCTGTGTGAAGCAGAGCCACACAGTGCTGGATCCTGCCCTGCACACTCTACTCCTGTGTAAGATTTAAATAGTTATTGAGCCTAAAAATGTTTACATTTTTTTTCTATACCTGAAAAGAAACTAGGTTAGGGACTAAAAAAGTACTTTGCTTCATCTAGTTTTCCCCTAAGGAGAGAGGAAGGTGAACTTGCTGTTTATAGAGAATACATATAAAGGTTTTCATCAGTGAATGTATCTCATCCTTGTGTTGCATTGTTAACTGATGAAAACGACATGCTGGTGAGATCTTTTAAGGTTTGCCGCAGGATTACGGCTTTAGGTGCATGATGAGGTAACCAGGATGAGCTGGAGACCCAGGCCATGCAGGGTTTGTGCAGACACAACCAATAGTTTGTATCAGACCAAGTTTAGATTGCAAATGTTGGGCAGAGCATTTCTTGATGCATTTTCACTTGAGAATCTCTCCATGGCACATGGCCAGCGTTCAGGGTGAGTGAATAAACTGAATTTTACAGTTTCTAGCATTTGCTGTCTCCTACCAGTGCATTTTGAGGAGGGGGGGTGGGAAAGGAGCTGGGGAATTAATTCAGTTTCCATTGCCCCGTGATGTTTTTTCTTAAAACGCTTCACCCACCACAGCCCCATTGCAGTGCCCAGACTCCACTACCTCTTCCAGAAACAACACAGGACTGTTCTTGCTTGCCCTAATCACTTTCCAAAACTCTGGCATTGCTAGCAGTTGCCTGCAAGTGGGGGTGTTGCTGCTTGTCAAGATGAGCCATGGTAACTGGAGAGAAGAAAGTAGTCTCTGGGGGTTTTTAATATTCCTAAATTCCTGAAGTACATGTGCAGTAAGATAAAAAAAGCCTAATTCGTTTTGCATTTTAATAAGTCCTTTGGTGAAGAATTTTGATTTCCTGAATCAGGAAGACTGTCAATGTCAGTCTGAACTGACACCAATGTCAGTATGGCAAAATTTAGTGGCAACCCTCACCTGAGATCAAATGACAGTCTGAGAAATTGCCTTTGAAAGCACGCTGCTGGAAGGAAAGGTACAATGCAGACATTGTTTTTCATTCGTTATAAACATGATCATATAGCAGCTTCAGCAGCTGATGTTGGATTGCTGCTACTTGGCTGATGCCAGGCTAAGCTGCTGTGACTGTGGGCAAGAACCACTCTAAGCAGCTCTGTCGTGCCTGGTACCTGTGGGAGGCACGAGGAAGGGCCACATCTCCTGTCCAGCTGTGTCTGTGGCAGAGGCGAGTGCCTCAGGTCCTGCAGCCCCTTCTCTCCTCTCACCAGCCACCAGGCCCCCTCCAAGACACCGGTGGGAGGATGCTCCATGGCTGTAGCAGCACAGAGCACCCCTTCACTGGTGAGAGCAGTGGTTGTCTTCCCACACCAAGGATTACTGAAACGGATACGCTCATGCTGCAATTAAATTTTGGGTACTAGCAATAGCTTACACTGCTGAAAAGGAGATCATGAGATCATCTGAAGTTGTCCTTTGTGCAAGCTGAAAATTACACTGTCTGGGATGTGATGAATACTGCTCACAAGCCTCAGGCGACCACCCAGGAGTTAATATGATTAAGATTGTTTATTCCTGTTGTAATTCTAGGAAAGCTTTGAGGTTCAAGTGAGTGGCTTCTGTTCCTTTTATCCTGAGATGGGTACACCTACTAGAACTCGCTGCATGTCAGTTTGACAAAACACATTTTCTGAGCCTTATTTACATGAAAAAATCCAGATTGTTACAAACATTTCTACTCACATCAAAAGCATTTTTATTTTGCAAGCATTTCTTTGTTATTTCCTGCTTAGACTTCGCTACTGAATCACAGCTGCTGAGAGGGATGCTGGCACATTGCTCAGCCTTCCCACCCACCACTGCTGAACCGATGGGGTTTCCATTCCTGCATGGGGATGTCAGGTCTGCCACCGGTGGTCCAGAGACACACACGTGCTCAAAATAACACCTGGACCATCCAAGCTGAAAGCTTCAGCCCCAAGGAGCGCTGCGGGTTCCAATATCCCATCACTGCTCTGCCCAAATGTTTGTGGGGTGAGCATCCATCCTGCCCTACCATGAGCACTGATCCCTGGAGGTGAGAGACAGACACTGAGGTCTCAGCAGGGAGCCAGGAGGAGCAAGAGCCGGCAGCTCCTGCTGAAGTGCAGCTTGCTGGCAGCACGCAGCCTCCTGTGTCTGCTGGGCATCAACACACCTGTGCAGAGGCAGCAGGAGAGGCACTGCTGGTGGGTGATGGCAATGCCAGCCTGAGCGGGCCCTGGGTGAGACAACACCCCGGTGCTGAGCGCTGTGCTGCTGGGATGGGGCCTGGCCTGAGACCTGTACAAATGGGAGACAATGAGCACCTTTTCAAGGCAGGAGCTTGCTCTGGCTGGCCCTGGGAAGGGCACAGTAATGTGGCTGCTGGGTCTTGCCTGCAGAGCTGAGCTGCAGGGACACAGGACACAGCCACAGTGCACAGGTGCACACTGGAGTGGCACCTGCCCTGGCAATGTGATTCCCATGGTTCACTGTGGCATAGATCCTGGGCCCTTTTTTCGTATTCTGCCTGCAGTGTACTTGTTCACAGTTGCATCTCTGCGAAGACCCTGCAGTCAGTCACACGAGATGTTACATAAACCAGTTACTAATTTCTTCAGTGACTGAAATACCAGTCAGCCCCCAGAATGGATCAGCTAAAGAAGCAAACCTGGCGGGGGTGAGAGAAGGGGACAAGAAACCCCCACGTGAGCCCAGCAGAGCGTGGGGTGCAGGCAGCAATGGGGGCTAAGCTGAGAACAGGGTTTCCACCTGCCCAGGGCTTGTCAGCAGAAGCAAAAATTAACCCATTCAGCATGGTTTAAGCACAGCTATGAGCCTGCAGGGCACTGGGTAGCTGGGTCAAAACCAAGCTGCCCCCTGCACCAATGCACCACTCTCCTCCCTCATGCCCAGTGAAGCCCCTTTGGCTCTTGCTGCAGTGACCACAAAAACTTTTCGGTTCTTCAGATCCCAGCAAGCCAGGCAAGACTGCAACCTGTCCGGGCAGAGGCAATGCCACCTCCTGCCCCTGGGGAGGAACACCAGGCACCAGCACAGGCTGGGGCCAGATGGCTGAGAAGCACAGGGCTGCTCACAGCAGCCTTCTGCACCCCTCCTTTCTTTCACAAATAATTTGTTTTATAAAAGCACTAGTTTCTCAGCCATTTGGATGTTGCTGTGCACTGCAGTGCTCAGCAATGCCCTGTGGCAGGAGACTGCCCCCAGCAAGCATGGGGTGTTACTGTGGCTGGGGCTGAAGCTGGCAGACCTGGTCTGTGTCTGTGCAGGTGAAAGAAGTTGCACTCAGTGCGCTGAGGAAGGGATGATGAGGCCTCAGCAGCCCACAGAAGCTGAGCCAGAGTCTCTTGGATGGCTGTGCCTCACTGCCAGAGGTCATCCATTTGTGCTTAGAGCCTTATGCTGTCCTCATCCCTGCCAGGTCTGTGTGTGGCCTCAGTAGGAGGATGGAGAAGTTTTGCCAGGGGTCCCATCTAACCCACGTGGCCCTGTGACAGCCTGCCAAGGGTTCTGGATGTCTGCAGCGTCAGAGACTGGCTAATCACTGAGTAATTGTACAGCCTAATTACAAGGTTACTTTTGCCCTCTACAATAAAGTGCTACCTCATAATTAAAAGTAAAGAGAATGGCAATCCTAATTATCAGGCTTTCATTAGGCTGACAGAGGTACACATGGCACTGCAAGGACTGTTCTTGTGACTTGCCCTCAGTCCCCACTCACTCCTGCTCATTATGCTCCCAGGAAAACCCAGGGCAATCTTTCCCACTGAAAACAGAGGGTGAGATGACCATCTCCACATAGACGTCACCAAATGTCATGCAGATCAGAGCATCAAGAGGAACCTGCCCTTGAGCACTCCTCAAACTTCAGTGCCTGCTGCAATCCAACCTGCAGGCTGCTGCTGACTCTCAATCCTCAGCCACCTTAACAGCTCATGCATTGCAATGTTAACCATAAATTACACTATGTTTCATGTGTTCACATCCACATGGAAGATAATCATAGCCTGGTATGTCTTTGTGCTTAAAATACTGCAGCAAATACACTGTGTTATTCTTCCCAGCTTTCCCAAGCAGCCTTACCCCTGGCACACTGGGGAAGGAAGGACTATGTGACTGTCTCAGGCTGCCTCTGGTGAGGTGCCAGGTACAGGCAACTTCTGCTGGAGGCAGGAGGGATGACAAACCTCTCAGAGTTCACTAGCAGCTCTAAGTCTTGCTCCCACTAATAATGAAGCGACAAAATACTGTGTTTAAAAAAAGTAAGCACTTACATGCTGTTTGCAAGGCAGTGCAGAAGAGATGCCAGGTTATTCCTACTCAGCAAATGCTGAACTCACCTTAAGATTCACCCATTACAGGAAAGACACTTTCACAAGGTCTGTCTTCTGCCTTTCCCTTGCAAGGTAAGACTTCAGCCAAGTATCTGAGGGCCTCAGGTGTAAGCTCTGACCTGAGGGAGCACTGCTGCGCTCAAGGCTCGAAGTGTGAAGGATAAAAATTTGGCTCTTGGAGTTGTCTCACTCTGGTCAGACAGTGGATTTGCCCATATTCCTTCATGAGTCTCTTCAGGAGTGCAGTCAGGTCCCATTCACCCATGCAGCCAACACCTCCCTCCAGCACTGCCATCAATTTCAGCTGGACAAAACACATCAGAATAGAAGTGCATCCCAGCTCTTGGTCTGCAACAAAGTGGATTTGACACATTTCAACAAACCGGACCTGCAAAGGCAACTCTATTTTCTGGGAGCTGGGCTGATGACCTGAGGTTGGAGGAGCCCCCATGGTTTTGCACTGCAACCAGGCACCTCTGGGGTCTGCAGCATCAAAAACAACCCAGCAAACCTGGGGCTGCTGCAGCACTGCCTTTGCCACTGTGCAGGTCGGAGTGCTGAAAACCAGGAATCAAAGTGATGAAGTAGAAATGTCTGAGAACCAGGGAGAACTTAGATATGTCCCAAAGGCAGTCCTGCAAGCCAGCTCCCCATGGGGTGACTGTGCCTCACTGACCCTAGCCCGCTGCCCCTGCTCCCCATCCCTTTGTCCCCCAGGACAGCCCTGCCCAGCCCCGATGCTTTCATGCTTATTGTCTACTTAAAAACATCCAGGAACAGCTTACCCCACGTGTCTGAGGCTGTCACTGAGGCACGCCCTGACCTGAACCACTCTGTGCTCTGCTATTTAGTGTGCAGGGATATGTTACCTGAGCCAGCTTTCCTCTCTCTCCTGGTTAATCAGTGTTAATTGATTGACTGGGGATCAGCCACCCACATTTGGAAGAAGAGAGGCAGCATCACTCTAGACGGAGCACATGTATTTGCTTTCAGACAGCTGCCAGCATCCTGTGGAAAATAGCCAGGTACATTCCCCAGCATGACAAGAAATCATTAAAAAGAGAGATAGGCAGCCATGTGCCTGCCCATTACTCCAACACCTCTGCCTGGAGTGGGACCAACAGTGACGTGCCCAAGTGCTGCGCAGGTGTGATGACCATGTGCTGTCAAGGGCCTCTTCCCCAATCTCATGCCACACCGAGACCTCTTAGTGCATTTAGCAGGTATCATCCAAACCAAGTTTTTCCATCGTCCTTCACCGGGGTGTGCAAAGGATTGGAAGCACAAAAAAAAGTGTGATGACTTGGTATTTTTACCAGGGGCTGGAGGGAGCACTGGGGAGATTAGCTGGCTGCCCCAGGGAATGGGACAGGGAGGGGCCGGAGCGCAGAGGGGAAGGAAGCAGTGGTTTCAGCAGCAGGGGAAATCCAGAAAGACAGCTGCTTCATCAGAGCCGGAACCTCCCAGGGGCCACGTCATCTTGTAGAAAAAGGAGCCAGCTCGTGTGCTGGGAAAGGTAGAATTTGACTCAGGCGTTATTGAGTCGCTGGCCACAAGCTGGTAGTGGATTACAAGCATGAACGTGATGATCCCCCAGCACACACAGCACGGTGCCTGGGGGACAGGCTGTCTTTGCTCCCACATGCCTCATTCCCTCTCGGCCCCAGCACAGTGCTGCAGGGGACATGCAGCTGGTGGCCCTCAAAAGGCAGCTCCAGCCAGCTCAGCTGCTGCTGAGTTTCCCTGCCCTGCCATGGTAGCAGCACTGCCAGCCTCTCCTCTGCCTGCACCCAGCCCAGCTCCGGCCCGGGGGCACGGCAGCCCTGCACAGCACTGCCCAGAGAGGGACATGCCTGGGGGACATGTCTGGGGGATGGACCACAGCCTGGTGGGAGCAGGCTGAGGCTTTTTCATTCAGTTATTCCTATCCAACTGGGAGTTATCTTGGACATTCCTCCAGGGCACCAAATGGTTTAGGGGTAAAGCTGTCCTCAAGAGCCATCCATCACTTTGCACATTTTAACACAGAAAGAAGAGCAGCTCCCCACCCTGTGCCTCAAGAAAATAGATGGTAGGAGACCCAGGAGACCTAAACTTCCCCCAGGCAGAGGGACAGTGCTACCACACTGAAAATACAGTGAGTTAAAAGGCATGGTGGCATCCTTCTGTGTAAAGGCTGCAGGACATGGCAGTTTAGAGATCAGCAAAAGGAGATCATCAGTTCAGGACAGCCTTCCCTGTTCTGCTGTTACCTTCTCTCTACAACCTCTGGAGGGTGGGAAGCACCATGGAGGAAGCCAGAGGAGCAATAAAGGCTGTGACCTGGGATCTCGGTGGCATGAAGTCATTGCTCACAGAATGGGGATGGTAATTAACTGTTTAAAAAGTGGAGGCTGAAGGAGAACTCAACTAAGGAACAGTCAGCTTTTTCACAAAAAAATAAGCTGCTCAGTTTGCTGTGGCCACCTACATGTGACATGCCACAGGACAAGTTAGGAGAGACAGCTTTCTTAAACTCCCTTTTAAGTCACACACCCCAAATGTAGCTTTCCACCCCACGTTGTTTTGCAGGGACAAGCTGCCCAGGTCTGCAGGGAGGATTTGGCAGCTGCTGGGAGAAAGGACCTCTGAGGATATAGGCTTGTAACCAGCAGCTTGAATTCAGCCTATCAAATAAACACGGGTTAGATGGAACTGAAGTAGCAGCTCTATGGGTGAAATTAAAAATGTGTCCAGACCCACACAGCTTGAACTTTGGTGGAAACTGAGCCCATCTTCACACATTCAGTCCTGAGATACCAGCAGAAACTAGCAGCAAAGTTTGGCCACAAATCAGATGTTTTCAGAAATATATGCAATTTTTGAGATCCCAGCTTCTGGATCAAGCCCACTTGTAACTTATAGTTCTGCTTTTCAAAAGAGAAGGCAGGAAGTGTTAATTACCCATAAAGCTCTTACACCAGCCTTCTGTAAATGGTGCCATAAGGCTATAGTTTTCCATTCAGCTCTCCAGGCAAGCTCCTGCAGGCAGGATCTCATTCTCTTCTGGATTGTTACTGGATTTCTGAGAAACATTTTGATCCTTGTGGGTATCAGAGAAACTGACAGTGACTAGACAGGTCCATCTGGCAGGCTCTGTCACACCAAGCACTCCATCCTTGGTCCAGCAAAGCAACAAAACACATGAAGATTCCCACTGAAGGGAGTGTAAGGTGCCAGAACCCTCTGGATCAGGCCAGCAGCAACTTATGAAGGAGGAGCTATCAAGTGGGAAATACTGCCATCTCTGGATATGGTTCTTCAGTGATGAAGTGGTGAGGCACAGTCAGTTCCCAGGCTATACACATCTGGTCTGTGACACTAGTTTTGACTGCAGACTTTTTCAGTTGCTCCAGTATGTGCCTCACCCTTATTTATAGAAATTAATGAAGCATTTCATTTAAAAAAAAGGAAAAAAAAAGGCTTCCTATGAAAGGAAACAATGACAAAGTAAGAGATATTAGTGGTAAAAAAAAAATACAGCTTGCCTAGCAGAACAGCCATCCTATTACCTCATCCACATGGCACAGGCAGGAGAAATTATAAATAACAGTAGCAGTAGTGCCTGGGAGTTGCATCTTGGCACCAGTGCCTCTGGCCACCTCCTTCTGGCTCCTGTTCACAGCGACTTATGAGGGCAGGGCACAGAAAATCCCCATCAGCCCTCTGACCCCCTGCTCAGGCAGGGCTGGCCCCAAGCTGAGTGCTCCCTGGGGACATGGCAGGCAGGCTACCACTGACACTTGATCCTGGCCCAAACAGCAGCAGAGAACAAGGCCCCTCTGTTAGGAAACGGTTTTTCTTGGTGCAACCACCTGAAAGGCATAGGGGAAGAGCCCAGAGATGGAGAAGGTAATTGTTTTTAACTGGTTTTCCTGACACTTGAGATGATGGTGTATAACGTAGCCTTGGCTACAATAACCCCTGTTCAGAGAGGGGAGAAAGCCTTTGTGTCACTACTACAATATTCAACTAAAGAATGACAGGAGGAGTGCCAGGGGAGCCTCCGTGGGCTGGCTCTCACACCAAAGCTGGGAATGGAGGGACCATCTATTTATTTGTTTTGGGACAGCTTCGTTAAGGATGCAACTACGTTTACAGAGCACAGCAAAGGAAAGAGCATGAGCAGCATTCTATTGCTTGCATATTTTCTCAAAGATGTGGGGAGACATGAATGTGTATGAGCACTTCATTGAAAGCGCTCATGATATGGGACAGACACAGACACAGACTCAGCCCAGTATTCCAGAGTGGTTGCAATGGGTTCCCACCTTCTTTTGGGTTTCAGATTCACACACATCACTGGCGACACAGGAAACACATCAGTCACAACTGATGGACAGCAATTTGGGAGCTTTGGTAATCTGAAATGTTTAGGGTCAGGCCAAGCTCAGCAGACAGAATGGAACTTGAAATATAAGGAATTTATTTATTAGGATGGTGAAACACTGTAGCAGATTGCCCAAAAAGGTAGTGGATGCCCCATTCTTAGAAACATTCAAGGTCAGGTTGGATGGGGCTCTGAGAAAGCTGATTTAGTAGAAGATGTCCCTGATCATGGCAACAGGATGGACAAGATGGACGTAAGAGTTTCCTTCTAACTTAAACTATTCCATGAGCCTAGTCTTCTAACTTGCTGACTTGACTGCTTCAAATCCTGTGTCCTTAGTCTAAGACCTGTATTTAGCCAAGATACTTGCTCCTGGCTCAATAACCAAGCCAAATTTCATTCCCACCACTGCTTCGAAGGTCATCTGCACAGGGCATAGGGACCTGGTCTTGCTGACTGAGAAAAGAGCACTGAGCACACCTCCTCCAGTCCACCACAGCTGCGGGCACACAGAGCAGCTGCACATCTCAGCAGGACTCCAACAGCACAGCCCCACTCGCAGCAGAGTGTGGCCATCACAGCCCTGGCTGGTTGCCTGCCACTCTGGAAAAACAAGGGTCATTGTGCTGAAAATACAGGGCACAGCCTCTTTCCAAGGGATGCCCCTGCTGACATGTTAGTTGTGACACCTACTGGTGTTCAGTGTGGAAATCATCCCTGGGTGCAGATCCATGGCACAATCCAGTCCATGACCAGCACATGGAGCCAGCATATGCTCCAGCCCCTTGATGGGACATGGAACATTCTGCACCACATAAGACCAATCTTGTATCTCTCTGCTCCCAGTTTGAAAGCTGATTTCCTCAGTGACTGAGAAAACACCATGCAGGATCTCCACAACAACAATAGGAAACACCTGAAAAATAGGCTGTGTCTCAAAACAACCTGCCTGGGAGCTGCTTGCAGAAGGAGAGCTGGGACATGGGAAACTGCCAGGCCCTTGAGAGCTGGTGATTCATGTTCTGCAACCACAACCTGGCCACAAACCTCTGTGCCAGCAGTAAGCAGGGCAGCAACCAAGGGGCTTTAAACAGTCCAAGCAAATAGCAAGGGATCTTGCAGGAGGCTGAGTGAGAGACAATACAATAATTAAAAAAAAATTGTAATTCAAAGAACAGGAAATTCCTGGGTGGGGCTTTTCTCTTGACCATCTTGTAAAGGGGAAAAGGGGGATGAAGAGAAGCAATTTGCAGAGGCATGTGGTGTGAGCAGAGCAAGGGGGAACTGGAAGTTGCGGAGTGCCTCACCACCCAGGGCAGAATGGGCAGTGAGGCGAGTAAGGGGTTTCACCCACATGGGCAGCTGAGTTCAGCTGGGCTCAGCTCTCCCCAGGAGCCTTTGGCTGGCATGGAGTACTTCCTGAAGGTTGCTGAGAGATGGCACAAATCTGTGCCCTGCCTGTACTATGTGCTGGCAGCCTGTTGTTTTATCCAGAACCCAGGATCTCCAGGAAATCTCCTTCAACCATGTATTCTTCCCCCCGGCGTAGCTGGGGGACAGCAGTGTGGAGGGAGCACAGGGTGCTGGCTGCTCGGACTTGCTCTTTTTGGGGTAACAGCAAACTCTTCCCTTCAGGGAAGGGAGTTGAACAACCGGTTGTGGATTCCTGTCTGCTGCAGTTTCTCATCGTACAACCCTACTTTCTAGTAAACTAAGCAATACATGTCAGGGCTCCTGTTTGCTGCCTGGCAGTGGGAATTAGTGGTATACCCTGGCTATAAAAAATGAGGGCTTTCATGTGGACCCAGAGATAAGAACAAAGATGGAAAGGGGATAGGCCAGAAAATTGAACAGCTGAGATGCCTGCCAGGTACAGGTAACTGAACATCAGGTAGAGCATGGAGGCAAATCCTTCTCCAAGGTAACAAAATGCAGAAGAGAAAGCCTTTCATTTTGGTGCTCTAGCTCCAACACCCACCATTTGGCTGGAGTGGAGGAAGCCTTCATCTATCACAAAGAAGCAAAGGTGGAGCAAACACATAAAATTATGAAGAAAATCAGGAAAGCCAAAGCTAATTAGCAGAACTTCTTGTAGAGTGGTCTGTGCTGGGATGATCATGCCTTCCTGGGGTTGATCCTTCTGGAGCAGAATATGGGATTGTTTCCACTCTCACAATTGACAGGATTACTCAGAAAGTGAGAATGAAGAGCCACGGGAAGCCAGCCCTGTTTTTCAGCTCCACATTTCCATAGCCCAGGGGTAGCTGCAGATGCTTCACAGAATCATGGAATGGGTACGATTGTAAAGGATCACTGGAGAGTGATCCTAGTTTGAGCAGAGTCCTAGTTACCTAGTTTGAGCAGGGTCCCCCAGAGCACGTTACTCAGTACGGTGTCCAGGTGGCTTTTGAATCTCTCCAGAGAAGGAGAGTCCACAACCTCTCTGGGCAGTCTGTTCCTTGGGTTCTTTGTCACCCTCACAGAAAAGTTCTTCCCCATGTTCAAGTGGAATTTGCTGTCCATCAGTTCTTGCCTGTTGCCTCTTGTCCTGTTGCTCAGCAGCACCGAGAAGAGCCTGGTTCCATCCTCCTGACACCCTCCCTTCAGGTACCTACAGACACTGATGGGGTCCCCTCTCAGTCTTCCCTTCTCCAGAATAAACAGGCCAGTTCCCTCAGCCTTTACTCATAAGGGAGGAGCTCCAAGCTCAATTGGCCAAGACGATCTCCAGAGGCCCCTTCCAAGCCTCACTAAACCTGTCATTCTGTGAATCATCTCCATAGCCCTCTGGTGGACTCTCTCCGGTATTTCCTTGTCTTTCTTGAACTGCAGAGTTCAGAAGTGGCCACAGCACTCCAGATGAGGCCTTTCCAGGGCTGATTAGAGGGACAGGATCACCTCCCTCGACCTGCTGCCAGTGCTTTTCTTAATGCACCACAGGATACCTTTAGCCTTCTTGGCCACAGGGACAGTGTGCTGGCTCATGAACAGCTTGTTGTCCACCAGGACCCCCAGGTCCTTCTCTGCAGAGCTGCTTTCCAGTTGACTGGCTCCCAGCACAGCCTAAGGAACTGTTCTTAGTTTCTGTGGTGACTTTTGCAATGACTTCCACCTGGATTCAGGAAGTTTTTTGATTATAATCTGGCAACACCCTGGCTGTGCCCCTGTGAATAAACTGAAGCTGTTAAATCTGAGCTGCCCAGACAGCTCTTGTGAAGATGGAGAGGTGATTGGTTTTACACAAAACAGCAGAACCAGTGACAACTTGCTTTTGAAGGGCAGTATCCTGAGTGCAGTGGCACTGTTGCAGGAGGCAGAGGCTGTTGTTAACCTCCTCTTCACTCTAGGCAAGCTGTGCTGCTGCCATGCAAAGCTGGCTGCAACACCAGGGAGCACAGGGACTGCTGAACAAAACCTGGCATGAGCCCCACCGAGCAGTGCTGTCAGAAAGACGGAGGAGTTAGAACTCACCCATCCCTCCCTGCTCAGCTATGCTAGCTAGCATCAGTGCCCTTGGGCTTTGTTCTTTGCTAACAGGATATGGAAGATGATTTTGGATCACTGTGCTCACGGTTTACTGCAGATCCCTTGGGAGTCTGCCAGTATGCTGTACTGATACCTGCTGGTTCATGCCCATGCAGCATGTACCATAGGCAGAGGGCATGAAAACAGCAGCAGCAGAGCCGAAAGGTGCAGCTGGATGAAACAGGGTTTTTCTTATGGAAAAAAATACCTGGGGTGGGGCGAGGGAACCCAAAAAAACAAATAGAAGAAACCAGTCTATATCTATGAGTAAGTCAGATCCTTGTGACTATCAAAGCCCCATTGTTTGCCTTTGAATTTCTGCCTATTCAAATCAAAGTGCTTGTTCCCATAGGCTTTCACACTCAAGACCACTGGAGTAGCTGAGCATCACTGCTCTCAGCACTGGGGCATCCAACCTGTGGAAGACCTTCACACCTTGCAACAGGCACAACCCAGGCTGAGAGCAGGGGAAGACAGCAGCAGCAGATTCCCACTTGGTGAAGATCTGCACTGGGGTGGCCACCCCTGTGCTGGCTGGATGCCCTCTGGTGCCACATGCCCAACTCAGTGTCAGGTTTGGCAAGTGTCGGGTGCCTCTGTGCCACCAAGTGCACCACCCAGCTCAGTCCCTGGCACCCTGCAACAGCCAGGGCCATTTACCACTTTTCTGAGTGCTGGATTTATTTTTAGTCTTCATTTCAAAAATGCAAGAGACTTGTATAATCCCAAGGCCTGACTGCCTGTTTTTTTCCCCAGTATCCCTAGGTAACCTTGATCAAATTTGGCCACGATGCCTCAGATACACTGGAGTTCTGATAAATTTACTGACAGAGGATAGAGACTCACATCAGCAGCCCTGTCCCTTCCTGTGGAAGGGAGGCTGAGCTCACCTGGTAGCAGCTTGATTTGGTGAGAGATGACAAGCCACTCAGCACATGCACCAGCCACCCCTCAGCATGTGGGCACAGCTGAGGTGGCCATGCCACCACCTCTGGCACAGCAGCAGCATTGCTGGCAGTGAGATTACATGGGCCAGGCAGCTCAGAAGAGGTTGGGAGCCTGGTTTTATCCATTCCACCTCTCAACAGCTTGTTTCCCGATGCTTTCAAAAACTGGCAGCTTGCAGTGCATGAAAAGACAGTTCCTTTTTTATGTTTATATATTTCTTTGGATTCCTTTTGCAATGACACTTCTAGTAGCTGTTTCTATTTCATTTTCCTCTCTCTTTGGGTTTAACTGTGCTCATGCAAACACAGTTAAGAATCACTGACCATTTAATGGTTCATCTTTAATTTTAAGCAGGCATGTTTAGAGTATTGCTTGTCCATAGGCCTTTGCCACATGGTCAGTTACTGACAGCTGTGCTTGTTCAGGGGGCTCTGTCGCTTTTGCAGACAGAGCAAGTGCAGATCTGGGGGTGTAATGGGAACCAGGATGGAAGGGTTTGCTTCAGAGCAACTCAAGATGCTACCCATACTGTGCAGACCAAGCAAAGAGTATATGAGATATTTTTAGAGCTCTTATTTTGAGTTCAGTCTGAAGTGCTGGGCTAGAGGTAATCCCTTCCATGTTTCCTTTCTTCCAGTCACCTTTGGGATGGGTTATAAACAGTCCATGATAACATGCTTTGCCCTACCCTTCTCCTCCCAGCCCTTGGCTCAGAGTGGAATAGAGCTTGTGCTGTACCACATCACACCTGCAGGCACCCAGTCCTGGCCAAGCCCAAGCAAGGTTGGTGGTGGAATAGACTGCTGATAGCTCAATTCTCTGGGCCCAGTCACCTGTGTCTGGCTCTCTTACTGCATCCACCAAACACATCATCCTGGGGGAGGACATCCTCACCAAGCAGTCATCGGGAGGCTCTTCAGTGAGCTTCCATGGGAACAACACACCACGACAACTAAGGGTTTGGGGTTTCTCACTAGAATGTCCTTAAGCTGGGCAGGTGCATGCAAGGTATGGATGGACCCTGAGGTATGGATGCTCAGAGCAGGATGAACATTTCTAGAAGCAGAAAAACACCAGAACACTCAGATACCTCTAAGATACCCACAAGCAAGCAGCATGTGCCACTGGCTGCAGAAGCCTGTGCTTTAACTCTTCTCCTCTGCAGGGATGACTGGAAATCAAGCAGTCCTAGTTCAACACATGCTTGAGAGTAACATTCTGTTTGCTTCAGGTCCCCAGCTGCAAGTTGTCATCTTTCCTAGGAAGGGCAAGGAATTTGTTCAGTGTTACATAACTTCTTAATTTTTGCTTTACCTGGCATTTTGTTACCTGTCCCTTGAGGCTGCAGGTCACTGGAGAGGGAGCAGTCTCTCTCAGCTGGGAAAAGAACAGCTTCAGCTGTCGAGGGGCCAAGGACAACCTCCAGATGGGTCCTTGGTAGAACTCTTGCTCCACTTCCAGCCCAGCTCTCCTCTTTTTCTGCTCACTGACTTTCTTTCTGTGCAGACTCATACAAAGCCCAGGGGGAAAGATGCAAACCTGGAAAGAGAGATGAAGAGGGCTCTAAGAGACTAAGTTGATGACCTTACAGGACAAAAAAAACTAAGCATGCTTTATCTAACCCTAATAATGTGGTAGCAGTGGGAGGGGAATTTGGGTCTTCAGACAGACCAAGGTGCTTAGCCAGAGATCCACCATCTATTTTCCTCAACAGTTGGGCCCTGCCCTTCTGTGAGGAGAAAGGGGACACATGTCAAACATGTTAGATATTTAATCTTACCCTGAGCACCTCTTACAGCTCTTGGTGAAATCCCCCTTGCTCTGGAGCATCTAGTCCTCCTCCTCCTCCTCTGGGCAGTCGTTGAAATCCTCTTTCCATCCAGTCACTTCCCCAGGACCTCAAGCCCCTCTTGACACATCATCTCTCTTTTCAGTCTTTTCACCAATGCTAAGCCCTTTAACCTTTCTCCTTCCCTTCTACTCTTCCCCTTTTTTGGGGGCAAAACAGGGTGACCAAAAATTAGTGTTAATTATTCCTCCAGAACTGTGCTGCAAATGACATTGCACCATAAGCCCAGCTAGCATTTTACCAGCACTGGAATAGCCTCCCTTTGTCCTGGGGCCACACACTCTGCTGCTATCTTGTGTCAGTTCTGACTCTGGGAGCAGATCTAAGTCACTAAAACCTGCCAAATTACCTCACTGCAAAAAGTAGAAACCAACCCTACAACCAAAGAGCCCTTAAGAGGGAAGTGGTCCAAACTGCACAGGCTGGAGAATGGGAGAAAGCCCTGAGGACAAGGGAAGAAGGGAGCAGGAAGGGGGAAAGGTCCCTCTCCTCTCAGTGCCAACAAGTCCTTGGGTATGTTCAGCCGAGGATGGAACCACAGATGGTCAGTCAGTGCCCTCTAAAGGATGGCTGGGCAGGGCCACACTCCCAAGTCTGCACAAACACCAGGTTTGGCCACAATGGGTCCCAACTGTAACCCAAAATGCTTTGGATGCCAGAGACACCACAAAATTCACCTCAACAGAACAATTATGATACATAATAACAGCAGCACACTACTTCCCACCTCATACAGGAGGAGCAGTCTTATAAGACAGTTATTGATGGCCAGCATGATCCCTTTGAAGTGAGAGGGAAACTCTGCTGTGGTGTCAGTACTGGAGAGGAGAACAGGGTCAGCTTTGGCCTGAAAGCCCACGTCATGCTATGGGCAAGTGAAACAAGTGAGTGCCACAGTTTGACTATACAATAAATTGAGCTGCAATGTCCTAAAATTGGGTTAAAGTGTGTGACCTGAAGTATCTACTGAAATAAATTCCTCATGGTGGAACACATTTGTTCAAGCAATTGTGAGGGTTTTACTCATATGAGCAGGGGCTTTATACAGGTTCTGTCATCTGTGCTTGGGTGAGGGTTTCACAGCAACTCATATACAGAATCTTAGAACACCCTGAGCTGGAACAGACCCACAGGGATCACTGAGTACAACTCCTGGTCCTGCACAGGACCTTGGAGGTTTTATCTGTTCTTTTTTGTTCTCCAACTGCCCCTTTATCCCCCATGTCACCAGCTTCCTTCAAATAGAGATCCTTTCAACGTTGTTTGCACCTTCCCTCTGCTATGTGCAGGTCTCTTCCTGCCTCAGATCCCAGGTCTTGTGTCCAGCTCCAGAAGACACTTGCCCAGACCCTCCTGCCACTGTGCAAAGTCCCCCAGGAAATGTGAGCACAGCACAGATACTGTGCTGGCAGTGGAAGAGGAGACCTGGCAAGCAGATCCACAGGATGCTTAAGTGGGTGCAGCATTGTGGAGCCACTAAGTATTGACCAAGGTAAGAAGTGAGAGTTCGATGAAATCAGCACAGGCTCAACAAAAGCTCATTCAAGGATGACCTTCATTTTGAGGGTCCCGCAAGGGCTTATCATCACCAGCCAACTCACTGTGCTGTGCATGAGCTGTGTCACCACGCCCCTGACACTCTTGCCTCAGCAGACATCCTTCCCACACCTCACTGCCACCATGGACCCACCCTAGTGCTCAGCACCACGCTGCAGGAGGCACGTGTGGCCACAGCCCAGCCCTGCCACCCACCCTGCCCCTTTGCCCTCCCTCAGTTCCATGCAGGTCTCTGAATCACATTCTACTGCAGTTTCATTTTGACTTTTGCTTTTCCTCTCCGCACTTGGTTATCACAGTCCCTGCAGTTTTCTTTGGCTCACCATGTGACTTGAGATAATTAGTCACAGGCTGTCAGGGCCTGCAGGACTGCACTACAGGAGCTGCAGGCTGGCACCTCAGACCCAGCAGGATTTTGGCAGGATCTGGGTTAGAAAATCACAGGTTACTGATTCAAAAGTGGCAGGGTCACAATAAAATTGTTAAAGGGCTTGGACCTGTGAGGAAAGTTCAGGGCAAGGCATCATCTGTAAGAAATATGTTCTACATAAGAAAAATCTCAAGTCATAGTGAGCAGCTCAAGGAGTTTATAAACCAAAGGAGTAGATAAGTTTATAAGTTAAAGGAGTAGATAAACTGACCAAAGCATATTTTGCTATTTGTTCCTTTTGGTTCTCATGGCAAGTCAATGACCTGCAGCTGGTCCAGTGAAGGTCCATGTTTTCTGCAGGCAACACACTCCTGTGCTACCACCACTAGCCTTTTGTAAAGGGAATATAAACACAAAATCCCCACAACACAAAAGGGCTGTCACTTCATCGTGCACACAGTGTGCACGTAGCACAGCAATAGCAGCTCTGGAACAGGGACTCACAGGTTGGCATATGCTGGCACAAAAATTGCTATCCTGTATATGTGTTAATTCAGCAATGCCCATCTGAAACAGATTATCTGTTCACACCAGGGTTCACTCCAGTCTCTGACCCACTCCCTGAGCCAGCACCACAGACCAGATCACTTTCACACTTTCAAATATACTGGAAGACAGACATGGCTCTTTTAGAATAAAAGTACCAAAGGAAAGAAAAAAATGTTCTGCCCTTCCACTGGGGATAGAAGGAGGAATTGGAAAAATGGAAACTTGGGTCAGATATTAAGAAAATAATTTCCAAGTTAAGGAGAGTAAAGCCCTGGAATAGACTGCCTCTGAGATTACTGAATTGCTATCCTTGGAGCATTTCTATGAAAAAGCTTGAAAACTCTCAACCAGGATGGTACAGTGTTTTCACTCAGGGAGAGAATGGAGTTAGGATACCTACCATGTTTCCTTCCGTCTCTTCCCTGAACACCCTCACCATCCCCCACCTCCAAACTATGCATCTTTAAGAGTCTACAGTCTAGGTGCTTGCACAGAAATATGGCAATAACTATTTCCCCAAATACACAACACTTACCAGTCACTATGTGGAACTTCAAGGACACTCATGAACAGCAGCATGATACTCAAATGTTTTTGATTAGTGCACTCTGGCTCCCAAGGAAGAAATGCTGTAGCTACTGCTGAAGGGAGCAAACCTCAGAGCTAACCAATTCTGATTCTAGCTGGTAAAGGACAGGTGGAAACACAAATGTTTTTCACAAAGCCTTGATTTGGTGGTTTCTGAACAAGGGTAATGGACTGTATTTGGCAGAGGATGTGGCTGTATTAGGGACAGAGATGGAGCAGCACAAAGCTCCCTCTTAGGAAGGGAGAAGGGGTAAGAGAGCAGCTGGGCCAGGTGTGGACTTGCCCTGCTCCAGCACTGTCTCTCCTCCAGACAGAGCATTCCCAGGACAGCTCCTTGCCCAGCCCCGGCTCTAGTACCTCTTCCTCTGCACATCCACCCTGACAGTGTCTCCCAAGGCTTAATAATTAACAAGGTCTTAGAGTGAGGAGAGGGAGATAGCATATCATTTTGAAGTGCTATGAAAGGAAAAATGCTGCAATATTCCTGACTAAACCTAGTTCAGTACCTTCCTATTTCCTCAGCTGCACTTTGCATTGGAGAAAACAATGCCACTGCACAAACCTATTGCTTTGCTTGCTTCATGATAAACTATTACTTTCCCCATGTCATGGCTGCCTGAGAATGACACTTTTTTCCCTGTTTGTTGTCAGTGATTTCTTCTTCATAAGTTCAGTAAAGGAAAGAGACATACAGCTCTTTGTATGAAGAATAGTCCCAAAAATGAGAAAGCAAAATTGCTTTTGCTCACATTCAAGAAGACTCAAAATACAGAGCACTGAGATCTTGACATAGGGGTTTCTTTCCATTTTTATTAAACAAATTACTCAGCATTTGGGTTTGGCTGGGCTCAAAAGATTATCTAGCACTGAAAAGACTATCTGGACTAAGTAGGCTACCAAAAGCAAACAGTGTTATCAGCCAGGCACTCAGTTTAAAGAAACTGGCACTCCCCTTCAAAAGGTACATGTTCTTCCTTATCTCTTTAACGCACACCATCAAGGTTTTAGCTTTCACAATCCCATTTTAGCACATGGCATTGCTCTGCAGCTGAACAGAAAAGGAAAATGCTGAGATGTGAAAATGATCAAGCAGTTCCTGAAGCCAGAAACAGTGTATGTATTCTGAACAATAAAACCTTCTTTTTAACATTAACTATCAGCTGTGTTAAATAATTTTTAAAAATGGTCTTCAATATTGGCACTTCACAGATAAAATTTAACAATGCTTCCTGTGGCTAACTATAAAGCTGGCTTTGCATGACTTTCAACAGTTTAGTACAATCCATCATGTATCAAAAAGTCATAACTTCTAAGCAACAGAGAGAAAATTTATTGAAGTCTGAACAAATTTCAATAACTCCCCTGCTTCCATGATAACCTAGAATAAAAAAAGAATGCATTCACAAATCATAATAGTATTAGCACAAAAGAAAACTCTTGTATCTACTTAGAGCTTTAAGTTACAAAGGATCTTTATTTAAGTTTGGTAGGGCTTATGTTTAGAAAACATGTATCTGTGTAGTCTAAAATATTAATCAATTGCTGTCAGTGAAAAATAATGTGTATGAATTACTCTTTTTCCTGCTTGTAAGT
This sequence comes from Campylorhamphus procurvoides, assembly GCA_013396655.1. NCBI lineage: Eukaryota > Metazoa > Chordata > Aves > Passeriformes > Dendrocolaptidae > Campylorhamphus > Campylorhamphus procurvoides. The sequence continues at coordinate 1,063,912 of WBMV01001015.1, read as the reverse complement.
TGTATGAATATTGAGCTGAAAGGAGGCAATACAGGCACCAGGTAGCTCATTTTATCTTGATTGCGAAAGCACTTCAAAGATTTATAATTAAATATTACTGCCCCTCATTCAATAGATTCCCTGAAGCTGACACAGGAAACACAGAGTTCTATCTTCCAGCTACATCTCAAACCCGGGGTTTCAAAGTAGTTTGTGCTCAGAAAGCCAGTTGCCAGGCCAGCCACACGTGTAACACGTATAGCAAGGACAGGACATACACCGGGCCTGGGCAATAAGCCCAGCTGGTGAGACAGGCTCTCTACAGCAACTTCTATCAGCCACCCTGTAGAACCTGAGAGCAGCAGAGCTAAAACGGATCTTGGAAAGACCCAGAAGAGAATATCACGTAATACAAGCTCTCTGCTGCCAGGACCCCTCACAGACCCTAAATCTCACTCAGAGCTCTGGACTGCAGTTCTGCGTGGGCAATTGGCAGAACTGAGCACAAGCACCTAAGTCCTCCATGAGATTTAATCCCAAATTATGAGAATTGTGCAGCACCAGAATCTAAAGGTTAATGCAAATCTTGAGCTTCAACAGCTTTCTTGTTGCCTTAAAACACTTAGGCCACATCTTGGAAAGTAAGTTTGTTATAGGACAGGGGCAAGATAATTGCTTTGGGCACCACCGGCTAACTATATCTACCTCCTGCTGTGAAGGGGTTTTCTGTTACAAAAGTTAGCTATAGTCCCACTTAATACTTTTGAGGTTACAAGGATGACAGCAGGGAAGGAGTAGCCATCAAAACTTTTACTCACAGTTACATTCTTGCTTCAGGTCAAAGCCAAAGCAGTGCAACCTATGAGGACAAGACCCAGGATGCATTTACATTATTTTTCCAAAAGAAGAAATATTACACAAGTTTAATTAGAAAGTTCCTGTGCTTTTGAACAATAATTTGAACTTTTCTGGATATCCATCTAAGGCTGAAAGTGCATTTTTAGTGCCTTAGTAGCATTTAGCGTTACTAAACTCTGAAGCCGTATGTTTTTAAGAAGCTAGCTGCAAGATCACCAAAAAGTCTCTCTTTGCTGAACAACACATGCAAATTTAAAGAACTAAATTAAGGCAGGAGAAACACCTTATCATGCCCTGGGCTCTATCTTGCCCATTGTCCAGAAGTGCCAAGAGCAGAAATGGAGCAACCTAACTCAGAGGAAAGAGCAGGAACACACCACAGGAAGGAGAAACATGTAAGATTATGCCCAAGTGCCAACGACAAAGTGTGAAAGAAACAGAAGCATAAAAAAAGACAGTGTGGGGAAAGGAGACATGTTGAAGAACAGAACTATGCAAAGGGAGAGAGAAGAAACAGTACATAATACATCCTAGGGAGGGCATTATAAACCAGTCTTTAATCTAGGGAATTTTTTTTCCCATAAAAATCACAGTTTAAATTTTAACACATCAAAGCTCAGTATCAGAGGCTGCTGACTCTGGCCCTCTGCTTTACTCATCTGACAGAAGCCGCCACAGCCACAGCTGCTCCAGGTGCAAGCCAGTCCCCCCATTCAATGCCAGTGCAGGGTGGGGGCTGAAGGAGGATGTCACACTTTGCCATGGGACACACGGGGAGGTGCCAGTTCTGCCATGGGGTCGGTCACCTCCAACCAGGGGCAGTGAAACCGCAGCAGCTGCCAGAGCAAGGGGAATCCCTCACACGTCACAGCAACATTCCACAAGAACTCACCTCTAGGGCTTCACTTGAACCCACAATGGCAAATGTAGGTCAAAAAAAGAATAAAACAACACAGGAAATACAAGGCAATAAAACAAAGTGCAAAACTGCAGATCATTCATGCTCTTTATGTTGAAACTGTGTAAAGAACAAACAAGAAAACAAACACACAGAAGAAAAGTTACATTAAACATAAAGGAGCTCTTATCTCCAAGACTTTTGCATATCCATGATCTGGCTTCCTGCCTTACACTTGTAGTCATGTTTAGTGCAAGTCTGTTTTAGTTTGTTTAGCAGGAATGAAACACATTTGATATTTGGTGAGAATCTGAAACACGGTTAATTAGCTGGTAATAAAAAAGTCCATAGCATGTTAAATTATAGGAAAATATCTTCGCTTCTTGCGAAAGGCTTTGGGAGGTTTTTAGGCCTGGAGAAGCTAGCTAAAAATAAAGAGTATGCCTGTCACAGGTTTTCCAAAGTGCACAGGACTGTTTTGGGGTTTAAGGTTAAAGTGACATGGTCTCATAGACACGGCGGGTGGTGTTCGGCCACCGGCGGGACGCCGTGGTCTCAGGGTGTTTCTCCAGCCTGATTAATCCCACGGTTCTCTGTGATTCTCCCTGAAAAAAACCTCTCTATGCGGTACAAGCCACGGTGCTGCTTTGACAGGCTTCCAGTGACAGACACTTCTCCTTCTCCTTCTCCTTCTCCTTCCCCTTCCCCTTCCCTTCCCATCCCTTCCCCTTCTTTCCCCTTCCCTTCCCGTCCCGTTCCGCGCAC
>WBMV01001015.1:937094-1060417 GCA_013396655.1 Campylorhamphus procurvoides | reverse complement strand
CATTACGAGCTCTCAGTGAGCGCGCGGGGCCGGCCGTGTGTGGCTGCCGGGCCGGGCAGCGCCAGGGGCTGCTCGGGCCTCCCGGGGCTCGCTCCTCGTGTGCCGCTAGCCCCATCCTTCCCACGGGAAACTCTGACACCTTCCCCAAGCTGTGCTTTCGTGAAACTCGCTGTTTACACGAAGTGTTGGTGCTTCCCTAAAGTTACGTCGATAACGAAACTTTCCATGTAGTTCTGGCCATGTTGGCGATGCAGCTTGTTCATTTGGGGGGTGTTTCGATAAAAGAACCAAATGCGACTGACTGGGTGTAAGTTTTGTGGAGTCCAGTTTAAAAAAAAATAGTAATTTGCCCACTAGAACATACGTGATTTCAGTATAGTTAACTAATTCGCTTTATATTATAATCGGTTTATTTTCAAACGTATGAAAGTGAGAGAAATCGCAAACTTTTCAAGCAATTAGATTAACTGGTTCTCAAAATTGGCTTTAGTATACAGCCATTATCAGATCAGGCTTTGGTGTACCGAATATATATCTGTATGTAAGTAGTAAAACTTGGTGCCTCATCTTAATAGGCAGATATCCCACTTACTATCAGCTCTCTCAGTTCAGGGAGCTTTTGATTTATTCAGCCATTGTTTAGGATGAGACAACTGGAGTGCTTGTTTCGACATACTTTGTTTTCATTCGATAAAAGCATATGGTACAGTTTCTCTAAAAGGTCTGTACGTTGATATGATAATGTCAGGGCAGAAGCTGAAGGTAATTCAAATGCTTCCCTTCCTTAGTATTGACAGAATCCTGTATGGGCTGACTTTATCACTGTCGTTAGTGGAGCAACCAGTACATTTTGTGACTTGGTTTGTAATTTGTCAGATGTGGGAACCAATACAGCTTGATTCAGAGTTTGAGAATTTGCTGTTACTCCAGATGTTTTAAGTATTTTTCCAACTTTGGGAAACACATGTATTTTTTTATAACTAGTTCAGATAAAAGCATTTCTCATCTATATCAAACCTGCATCTGGCATGTATCTGGAAGCACTGGTTTGCAATACACTTCAGGGATACTGCGTGATTATACTTTTTCACCATTTTTAGAATTGGATGTTCTTTGCAAATATCTAGAAAGTATTTGCCAGTCTTTTTTAATAGATGGTTCTGTCTGAAACCTTGAAACAGGGGCTCTGAGGATGAATGGCTATTCTTACAGTAATACTGGTTTCGTTTTGATTCCAGAGTACCTTTTCCTGCTTTAGCCAAATTTTTAGCTGCATCTCAGGCTATGCCTACTAAACAGCCAGTAACAACTAGCTTGGGTTTTGAAAAATGTCTTTGAAGGTGTGCTTGACATTACCAGCTGTCTGTAAACTGGGGATCTCAAAGCTCTTCCAAAAACTAATTAGACCTGATGACACATTTGTGAGGTATGCACACGTTCATAGTTGTGACTTTTCTGAATTTGAGTCATAGTCTGGAGTAAAACTTGGGCAATCTTGTTTAATCGCTAAACTAGAAATATTCTTGATAATCTGAAACTTCAGATTACTTCAGATTTTTAGAAAGGTTATGTTTCCAGAGGTTAATTATTTCATAGCTGTTGCTACTTACATTTAGCGTGGGTTAGCATTAAGTGTATATTCTGTGTGATTTTGAAATCGTTAAAGTGGACTGTCCAGTTGCTCACGACTAAAATGGGAGCTGGTGAGTCATTCAGAGCTCCAGCAGAATCAGCAGAAGTACAGCACGGGTAGGTGTGTCCATTGGTAACAAGTTCCCTGCTGAATGGAGCTGGCTCCTGCAACCGGTAGAGCCTTTTATGGCTGAAATGTAATGAAAGTGAGCCACTTTGATTAGTTGTGAATTGTAATGAAAAGTAGCTTGTGGTCGCAGATGGGTTCTAGTAATGTTTTAAAAATCTACTGTGGAATGATGATGTGGCGTTGGTTAAGCAGAAACATTTAAAGTTCTTTTACTTCTGCTCTATAAGAGAGATGAGAGGAGCTGCTGAGAGTTTCCATGCTGTCCTTGTGGAGAAATTGCACTAGTCTAAGACACAGGTTCACTATTAGTCAAGAGTGGTAAAGTTTGCAAAGGCTGGTAGGGGACCCACTTTGAGTCAGAGGGTTGGGAAATGTGTCTAGGAACTTGCGTTTTTGAGGAGTTGTCAGGATTATTCTAGAAGCAGTTAGAATGAATTGGAAAAGCCTCTTCTAGTAAAGGAAACCCTGTTACTACTTCTGGAAATAATGAACTGTTTGTTGCTGGCACTTTCATTGGTGCTGGCAGTAATAATTCTAATGACTTCCAGAGCAATAGGGAAGTCTTATATGTTCCTACTGTGGCCAGTCTGATATCCACAGTTCTTTTTCCCCCTTTTTACCATCTCCTTCCCCCACATACACCTTTTGTAGTGGAAAGCCTTCCAGTGATCTTTACTCCTCGGTATCTAGGTTTTCTTCTCTCTCCTGCTTAATTTCTGTGAAAGTTTTTAAAAGCTTCATTAACTTATTTAAAAAACTGGCAACACTTGTAATTTTTGTGGCTACTGTCATGTGAATGTGGTTATAGTATCAATTTTTTTGCCCATGAAAATGTTAGATGTCTGTCTCTTTAATATCTACAGATGTCGTCTGGAGAGTGGAATCTTCAAATTCACTTGTAATCTGAAAACGTGACAAGAAAGGATGTAAAACCTGGTGTATCAGCTGCACCAGAGGCTCATTGCGAACTTTGTTTTGCTGTGATATGCAACAACATAGCTAAAGATAAAAGCAACACTTACAGAACAGAAACATTAAATAAGGGTTTCCCCAATGTGTTTGGACCTGGGTGCTCCCAGGAAAAGTAATTAACTGACATGGGCGCTGGTTTTAAAGTAACACTAAGCTGGTTTCAGTCTTGTTAACATCCTATTGTACTGGCTTATTCAAATTACAGGGAAGTGAGTACCACTGGGTGTGACTTCAGGTATTTCTTGGGACTTTTTCCAGTCTTCTTCCAGACATACAGGAATAATGATGAAAAGAAGCTGCTGTACTTGAGAACTGTTGCTCTTGTTTAAATACGCTGTTGACTTAAAACATCACAGACAGGTCTTGTTGCTTTGAAGGGACATGTGAAAATGGAACAAGTCTTGATGCTTCCCCATCTAAATAAAGTGAGATTTTTAAATGCAGAATTTGGAAAGCTGGTTATGGAGTTCTGCTGGAAAAACTGCTGTATTGGAGTAACAAAACCTGATCTATGTTACTTTGTTTGGCTGTTTTAATGCTTACTACTTCATTCAGTTCATAAGTTTAATCGTGAGCTTTTAAGATATAACATTTCAGATTTTCAAAATTAAGTGCTAGTTTTGAATCTCTCTGAACAATTTCTTAACTAGAATTCCATCACAGATTTTTGGTCACTCAGGAAAGAGCTGTGCATGGAACAGCTGCCTGAACCAGGCTTGAACATCTACCTAGTGAAGAAATTTTGTCATTTTAGAGGTGTTGGTGATGTAGGAGTTTTTATGTTAATTTTTGTAATAGGCCTCATGTAGGCACAAGTTGTACTCCTGAAATTATTTTTATTGACACAATATACATCTACATGATATGGATGAGGCCAGCTGATTCTCACAAATGTTTAAGCTTTAGTAACTGCCACCACTGCCTGCATTTTCTGTTGTCACTGCACCATCTTTTCATAGTGGGTTCCAGTCCTGTAGGCTACGAGGGTTTCTTCTACAGCTTGCTCGGCTGAGTCATCCTTCTTCCCAAGTGCAGCTTTTGCTGAGGAGTTTCTTCCACAGTTTTCACTTGCATACAACAGAGTGGGGTCTATTTACGTTGGAGGTTTGGGTTTGCATTTTGGTGGTGGTTCTGGACTTGAAATAGTAAAAATATTTTTAAGAATTGTCCTCAAAATTGTATTTGTGTGCTTATTGAGATAACTAGCAATTTCTACTAATTCCGTGATATATTTTCCAGCTGAACGAGCTTTGGATACCATGAACTTCGATGTCATTAAAGGCAAACCAGTGCGCATCATGTGGTCTCAGCGCGACCCATCTCTACGCAAGAGCGGTGTAGGAAACATCTTCATCAAAAACTTGGACAAATCAATTGATAACAAAGCTTTGTATGACACATTTTCTGCTTTTGGGAACATTCTATCTTGTAAGGTTAGTGGAAAATAAATTGGTTTGACATACAAACTCTTCGATTTATGCTGGAAACATTCCATGGGTATTACAACAAGGTTTTTCATTAATAGGTGGTATGTGATGAAAATGGATCCAAGGGTTATGGATTTGTACATTTTGAGACACAAGAAGCTGCAGAAAGAGCTATTGAAAAAATGAATGGTATGCTGCTTAATGACCGCAAAGTGTAAGTATTTAAATACATAGTTGGGAATCAACAAACTGAAATTCATTTTACAGCACACAAAGATTTAAAAGCTTACCTAGGAAAGGCAGGTTGTTCTAAAAGTTTCTAGTTTTAAGAAGATGTAGAGTTTTAGCGCTACAGATACTAGGAACTGTATCACCTGCCTGTTTTAAGCACAGACTAAGTTGTAAAAGGCAAATAATGGACTCTGGAGGAAAGAAATCTTTGTATTAATTGCCCTACAGGCCAATATTGTAAGGAGGATTAGGGAAGTTCTCTGGTTTTCTGATCATATTAGTCAGAGATAAAATACAATCCATTGGGTATTCTGAATAATACTTCCTTTATAAGAGTTGTGAGTTAGGTGTGTTATCCATTTCTTGGATGAATAAAGTTAACTGAAACTTAGAGTTAGTTACTTGGCACTGAAGAGTGGTCAGATGACACTAATGTTTTTATGTGAATGTCTGTTAGTAGGTATATCTAGGGAACAGAAAATAAAACTTAAAGAACCATAATGTTTTAAACATCATCAGTGATCTACACTGTAGGAAAGAAGTTATTTGGCTACTTGCTTAGTGATATTTAAGCTGGGGGAGTGAGTGTACCTTGCAGATCTGCCCAAGTGATCATTATGGTATTTGGTATAGTTGCAGAAGAACAGCTCAGTATATACTTGAGTGGGTTTGGAAAAAGGATAACAGAAATCAGCATCAGGTTACCATCATGGATTATTTTTATATGTAGAGATGGATGGATCAAGCCACATATATGGAGAATGTATATTTTGAAACTTGAGTTTTTGTGCTTGTTCTGTTCTTGACTGACATACTGTGTTTTGGGTTTTTTAATTCAGCATTCATCTTTATTCAGCCTTAAATTAGTAAAAGAAGGTCAGCATGTAGTCCTAAAAGCACTTTGCTTTAAATTTCTATTCAGGTTAGGCTTTTAGAAGTACATTAAAACAGTTCACTCATTATCAAAATCTGCTGAACGCATTGCACTGTCATTCTTACTATTCTTGATTTTGATAAATTGGGTGAAGTTATCGAAGTTAAAAATTATCAAGTTACTGTATGCTACTCGATTGCATTTCCCAAATTTGAAACTATAAAGTTAGACAGTACAATAAAATTTGAAAGCCGAAGTCTGCTACAACTGGAAATCAGTGTCAGCCACGTACAGTCTATGCTAGAGCAGGCCCTTGGGCAGCAGAATGTTGTGTTCAGGTTCTGTTCTTTCTCCGATGGTATGAACTGACCTTTGGTGTTCCTAGCCAGTTTGCAGTGGTATTTAACTAAAGAGCAAGTTGAACTGTTTTATTTCACTATGCCTATTTAAAAAAAAAAAGTCTTTGATACAGGCTGGAAAGGTGTGTAAGGGAGTGGGGGAGGTTAGTTAAATATCCCTTGCCTAAAAACTGGATCAGAGAATAGTAACTGCTTTAAGGCTGCCAAATTTTTAGTATGGCAGAGGGATTATGCTGATATCTAGAATTTCTGTTCAGCCTCTTTACTTAGTGCTCTTTCCATTGTCCAGCTCCTGTTGTCAAAGGCTGTTTTGTAAGAGTGAACAATCTCGCCAATGGCTTGAAAGCATTTTCATGCTTAGTAACTGTGATAAACACGCTGATATAGCAAAGGATAGTAGAATTGTTTTTCTAATGGAGTTTTATTGTAAATAATTTATCTAAAGAATTTCATAGCTATAGTGAATGTGATTGATTAAGAATAAAATATTATACCAGAGGATTAAAGTAAATTTTTAAACCTTGATGGACTTGCTTTAATTTATGTTATTCTGTTCCTTCTGCAACTAGGTTTGTTGGAAGGTTTAAATCACGCAAGGAACGTGAGGCAGAGCTTGGAGCCAGAGCAAAAGAATTCACCAATGTTTATATCAAAAATTTTGGAGAAGACATGGATGATGAGAGACTTAAGGAACTCTTTGGCAAGTTTGGTAATGTCTTAAAGTTTACATAAACACAAATGAACTTCAGTTTTTTATGTTATCTGTACAGTGTCTTGCAATAGAAGCGATCAGCTGACTGTCTGATGTTGATTTAAAACAGTAATAAAGGGTACTGAAAAGTTGGTACTTAGTACCAGTTTCATATTCAAAAGTGCAGTAATATCAAAATTTTAATAGGCAGAATAGCATGTATAATCCTGCCGTGAGAATTGTTTCAAATAATCTGAAAATAGTGTGTCCACAAACAGTCTTGGATGGGTTCTGCAATTTTTTGAAAGTTGCAAATGGAAGTGTTTTCTGGTTTAGTACAGGTTGGTGTTATGAATGCACTGCAGGGTGCATGACAAATGAGTTTACTATTGCTTTCATTGACCTGCAGACCTACCTCTGTTACTCAGTCACATTGTGATGGCTGACCTAATACAAAATTATAAGGAACTGTTCCAGTGTCAAGCTATATGAGTCTGCCTTGATCCTCTGTTGCACAGGGCAGAATTATGGCAGTCATATGACCATGATCTAGGAATGCGTAAGATGTGTCACAATTGAAATAGGACATGGCGAACACCTTAATGCAGTTACAGATCTTTCACATTCTTTTTTCAACTTCAGCTTTTTCTTTTTTTTTCCTATGCTTTTGCTATTCCCCTGTGGATATCATGTAAAGCAAGAGAAAGCCTTATACAAGAGAAATCCTGTAGGAGCCCTAAGCAATATTTACAGGAAATTCCCTTTTGCTATTGAAGTATGTCTGGTTGCTGATGCCACAGCTAAATTAACTACTCCCAATTGAGTCTGTGAACTGCAGTTTTTCAAAGGTTTGGAATTGCTAAACTGGGATGGTCTTTCAGCAGGATAAATGGTGTAGCACATACCCAATTGCAAGGCCTTCTCTCTGATTTTCAGTACCAGTTTCAAAGGATGAAAGCATTATGCTTAAGTGTTGTAATTTTTAATGATAAAAACAATTTGATTCACTTTGAGGTGAAATTCTTATCCCATTTTGGTTGAAAATACAGTAGGAAAGAAATTCAGCATGGCAGACTACAGTCATAATGTCTGAAGTTCAACATCGGGGCAAATAAATAATTTCATATTAGTGAAAGACATTTAATAGGTACTATTATTGGTGCAGGAGTCCTTTGTAATACAAGTGAAATAAACTAAATGTTAAGATTTCTAAAAAGGATGTTCAAAAGGTGAAAAGGATATACTCTGTATATGAAGCATAAGTATTTCATTCTCTTTTTAGGTCCTGCTCTAAGTGTGAAAGTTATGACTGATGAGAGTGGGAAATCCAAAGGCTTTGGCTTCGTTAGTTTTGAAAGACATGAAGATGCCCAAAAAGTAAGCTTTTGGACTTCATTTTAGAAATTCAATAACTGAAACCCAAATATGTTTCACTGAGTGATTTGAAATCTTGCAAATTCATTAAGGTTTTTTAATTGGTCAAGGACACTGCAAAAGCAGGTGTTCTCTTCCTAAATGAATTAGCAGAGGTTCTGTCATTTAGAATACTTTCCTATGAGCAAATGTCAGTTGAGCTGAGGAACCCATTAAGTCAAGATGCTCTGAGATACCTGGAACTAGTGTAGAAATGGGGAATGTTTAGTAATTTAATAACTTGTTGTAGTTGGGCTTAAAGGTCTCAATGATATTTGGACCTACTCATGCTGGGCAGCACACAAGCATAGTAAATTACTACATCTCTGTAAAACTGAGATGAGTCATTGGATGCACTTGGTTGCACAAAACGTTTGTGCAAGGCAGAAGGGATTGTGTTTTCACACTTCAGCTCTGCAAAGTCAGCAGGAAAGCCACTAGTTTTATAGGACATGTTTGGCACAGCTGTAAGAAAATAGTTATGGAGCCCTGTGATGTTGCTTTTACTCTGAAGGATAGCTTTGGAAGAAGTGTCCTTTTTATTCTTGTATATGTCTATAACATGCCAGTATACTGTATAACTTAATTCTTTGTCAGCTGGTTGCTTTGATATGTCAGTTGACGGTGGCAGCAGGGATATAGCATCAGTAGAGAAACTCAGCACAGAACAAATGGCAACAAAGTTTGCTTTTCAAAAGGCATTTTGGTGATTTGTCAGCACTCCAAGTGTGCAAGTGAGAGATTAGAACAAATCCTGTCTGTCTTACATCTACGTTTTTCAGTCTTGCATACAGTCATTGATGAATTGTTTCTCTCACAGTAGTCAGAATCACATGTTGGGTGTTTGAAATAATATAACATTCTAATACCTCTCTAAAAATGTGTTTAATGGCTTAGATCATGAACATATACAATAAACTGGTGACTTCTGATTTTAAATTAATTGAATAAATCTGTGCCAGAATTTTCACATCTTAATAGCTGTAATGCAGAACGGTATAAAGGGGAAAAGTTCATATTTTCATACTTTAAATATTTCTTAATGAATTAATAAAAAATTTAAGAAAAAGCCATATATATATATGCCATCTGTAGCTTAACATATAGTAAAGAACAATCTGGTAGATACTAGTTTCATATGTTACTTTTAAAGACAGAACTAGGTGAATTAGATTTTTGACTTAATTTGCCTACTTTTCTCTGCCTTTAGCAAGATAAAGCTGGAGAAATAGTTTTTCTTGTGCCACTTGGGTTTTTTTCCCTTGAACTTCATAAAAAAAAGTGTTTTGCATCCTCAACTTTAACAGGACAGAAGCATACTTGGAAAGCAATTTTCATGTTACCTTAAGCATGGAAATCTTGGAGAATTTTGTTCCAGTTAGTGATGGTTTTAAGATGGATTTGCCCTATTTCTGGAATCTGTATTTAACTTTATATTTGAATTGCATTTTTTTTGTATGTCTGATATCAAACAGTGGAGTACAAAGCATTTCTAACATGCTGTTTCTTAATGAAGGCTGTAGATGAGATGAATGGGAAAGAGCTCAATGGGAAACAAATCTATGTTGGCCGGGCTCAGAAAAAGGTGGAAAGACAGACGGAGCTGAAGCGCAAGTTTGAACAAATGAAGCAGGACAGGATCACCAGATACCAGGTTCAGTTTTAATTCAGGAGGACTAACTTTATTATATGGTATTTTCAGATTTACACAGAACACTTGCTTTGAAAAATTAACTTGCCTGTTTTCTCAGGGTGTAAACCTTTATGTGAAAAATCTGGATGATGGGATTGATGATGAGCGTCTCCGAAAAGAGTTCTCCCCATTTGGTACAATCACTAGTGCAAAGGTAAAGTTCATAGATTGTGCTCATCCATTCTCTGAAAATGAACAGTGATCCTTCAAAGAAAATTATTTCTTTGACTAGCAGATGTGACCCACTATATATGTGGACATCTGCTTTCTTGATTATTGTACATCTTGGGTGCATCATCCTTTCCTGTACTGATATTAATGTGATAAAAATTACATCTTTTCAGTGCAATAATATGCTCATTATTATTTCACTGAAATTTTCATCTATATTCAGTTAACAGCTAGCTATTTTCTTTAAATAATTCAGTAAAACAAACCCATGGTCTCACTTCTAGTAATCTGAAAGAAACTCACAAGTTGAGTAGATGTCATGGAGAATATTTAGTTTTAAAACTAAATTTTGTACTGACAGGTCATGATGGAAGGTGGCCGCAGCAAAGGATTTGGATTTGTATGCTTTTCATCACCAGAAGAAGCCACCAAAGCAGTCACAGAAATGAATGGTAGAATTGTGGCTACTAAACCATTATATGTAGCTCTAGCCCAGCGTAAAGAGGAGCGCCAAGCTCACCTCACCAACCAGTACATGCAGAGAATGGCAAGTGTAAGAGCAGTACCTAATCCTGTAATCAATCCCTACCAGCCAGCACCTCCTTCAGGTTACTTCATGGCAGCTATCCCACAGGTACGTGTAGAGATGAGTAACTGAATGTTTTGTGCTGTGTATAAAATCTGTTTAGATTTAACAGTAAATAAAACTAGTAGCATGTGTCCGTAATTGCAGCATTGTGATTTCATAGCAGAAGTATGATGACTGTTCACAGACAACAAAATTATGTGATGTTTTTATATTTGGCAGACTCAGAACCGTGCTGCATACTATCCTACTAATCAGCTCGCTCAGCTTGCTAGACCGAGTCCTCGCTGGACTGCTCAGGGTGCCAGACCTCATCGTAAGTCCCTTTTTTACCTCTGTCTGGTGATTGTGGTAAACTCCACAGCATTTACCTTTGCTCTTTGAAATATATTTTTGTGGCATTGCAGTATCAGTCTTCTCTTTGTGGTGTTGTCACCACTCAGTGTTTTGGTTCAGCATGTAACAATGTGTTTTCTAAACTGTAGCATTCCAAAACATGCCTGGTGCTATCCGCCCAGCAGCACCCAGACCACCGTTCAGTACCATGAGACCAGCTTCTTCACAAGTTCCACGAGTCATGTCAACACAGCGTGTTGGTGAGTTTGATTTATACAAACTTTTTAAAGTATTAGACTTATCTTAATTTTGCTGATTCAGAATGATCTCTCAAAAGCATTCATAAATTCAGTATCACATGTGGTAGCACTTCCATTCTTTTCCAGCTTTTACTAAATGAATAAGATAATGTCGCCTAGTAGATGCTTTAAATAGTGTCCCAGCAAAGGCTACAGCTGTCATCCCATCTCTTTAGGATGAAGCATTTTTTTCTTATTGTGTATGCTTTAGTAATATTGTATGATGGTTTCTGTAATTTCTAGACATTGTTGTGGCAATTTTAATAATAGGACACATGAAAATACTGAGATGGTAGAATTTTAGCTCTTTTTGTTTTGTCATACAATACTGTGAGTCAGTATCATGTGTGCAAAATCTGCACATCACTGAATGAACCAGAATTGATTTTAATCCTAGACTCAGAGTGATCTGGGTTGGAAGGGACATTAAAGATCATCTAATTCCAATCTCCCTGCCATGGGCAGGGGCACCTTCTACTAGACCAAGATAATCCAGCCTGGTCTTGAACATGTGCAGGGATGGGGAGTCTAGAACCTCTCTGGAGGCATAATTCTTTCAGAATGTATTAGACAGTTAGCTACTTCCCAAAAGTATCCTTTTTAGAATGACTGACATAATGTGCTCAGAATATTGTGTCCTTTAGGTTAGAAGGAAGTTAAATTAATAGTCAGCCACAGCAGGTGTTTTCTCGTAGATCTTTTTCAATAGCATGTAAGAAAAGCTATTCATGAGTGAAGTGAAAGTAGCATCCAGTAAATTTTGAGCTTTGAACCTTCAGATATGACTGCTGGTACAGCAGTTGTGACAATAGCACTGAGATGAATCTATAATGCAATATCTAAATTAGGTACTCAGTTTGAGCTGCTTTGTTGTGCTTTTTAACTTGTACCATTTAGATTAAATTAAAATAATTATAATTATTCACCTATGGAATTGTGTTACTATTTTTCCAGCTAATACATCAACACAAACGATGGGTCCACGTCCTGCAGCAGCAGCTACTGCAGCTACTCCTGCTGTACGCACAGTACCACAGTACAAATACGCTGCGGGAGTGCGCAATCCTCAGCAGCATCTTAACACACAGCCACAGGTTGCTATGCAGCAGGTATGTCATTTTAGGAACTGCTCTGTGCTTTTACTGATGTTTTCTGCAGAGGAAGGTGGAGGGAAAGGGGACACTTGAAATTAAGAGTTGTCATTCCATAATTCAGGCTCTGCATTTGGCAGCAGAGTAGAAGCATTGTGGAGTTAAGTATATTTCAAGTTCACCTGGGACAGGATGTTATCCTGTGCTACTTCATATTTTCTTGTTCCTTGATACCTTAGCCTTAATTCTTGTGTTTGTTCCTCAGTGGAGTGGTTGATAATAACCTTCAGCATCCCTCAGCTCTAACCAGTAGTATTTGATTAAATTGACTTGGTTCTAATTTTTTCCATGCTTCTGACAGTGTAGGCCTTGTTCATGCTAAGTTGTTAAATATTGGATATTTGAAACTTTACCTAACTATGAACTAGAATTTAATTTTCAAATGAATTTGCAGCCTGCTGTCCATGTGCAAGGTCAGGAACCCTTGACTGCTTCCATGTTGGCTTCTGCCCCTCCACAAGAACAAAAGCAGATGTTAGGTATGTATAGGATACCCTTCTCTATGCTTTGTAGCAGAAGGACAGACAAAGTACTCTTTTATCAGTCTTAAAATGCAGAGCAAATGGTTTTAGCAGTAGAATAAGATGTTGGTTTCCCTTTTCCCTTAAACCTAGTCTGTGTTTGTCAAGTGAGATATGTCCCTGATTAACATTTTTATTGCTAGGTGAACGTCTATTCCCTCTCATTCAAAGCATGCACCCTACTCTGGCGGGTAAGATCACTGGCATGTTGTTGGAGATTGACAATTCTGAACTCCTCCACATGCTCGAGTCTCCTGAGTCTCTTCGTTCGAAGGTAGGTGGACTTTTGCCTTACACTAGTTTGGTCAGTAGTTAAGTCTGTATTGGTCCAACAAATGTTTATGCTGGCACAGTGGGGTAGCAATGCAACAGTAACTCAGGGCAAGAGTATCCTCCTTCACAGGGTGGCAGTGACTGAACTGTATTGTCATCCTTTTTTCCCCCCAGCAATACAGGCATTGTTTGTAGGTAGAATTTACACTGGTTTATTAACTAAAATATACAGAAATTGCTGCACTTCCCTTTATTAATTTTTCTTTTTTACTTAACAGGTTGATGAAGCTGTAGCCGTACTACAAGCCCACCAAGCTAAAGAGGCTGCTCAAAAGGCAGTTAATAATCCCACTGGGGTTCCAAGTGTTTAATAAGTAAGTCTTCTGAGCACTGTAGTTTTATAGGCTGGCTGGGGCAATAGGCTTTGATCCATGGCCTTATAAGCAGCATGTATCCAGGCCTTATGCCATTTGCAGCCACAGAAAGTAGCAGCTGTGGTAAACTTCTGTGCTCACTCCTGTGGTCCAGTTCGGTAGCTCTTGGTTAGTAAAAGCTACTGGCAGGTATTGTGTATCTAGCTGGTACTAGAGCATTGGCTGTAACAGCATATTTAGCTGGAATTAGTTCTAGACGTGTGCAAAAATGGGCAGTTCTGTCAAATGCTACTATTCATACTGTTGTTGGAGAGGAACTTGTGAAATTGAAGTAACCTTAAAATGGTACTCTGACCCCATTTTTCTTAGAAATAGCTTATTTACACTGTAATTTGTATATACGTGCCAAAATCTAAAATTATACAGTAATTGAAAACTAAACTATAAAACTAAGCTATATATTGCCTTGACTTCACATTTGGGTGAATTCAATTTTCAAGGAAAATATTGATTTTTCCTTATTGCCCTCTGTGGGGTTGGTATCTTAATTGTGCATGAGAGAAAGAGCCAAAAGGTGGTACCTTTGCAGTTTTGACAGGGAATAATAATAAATTTATAATAATTCATAATAGTATCCTCAATAAATGTTGTGGATAAAAAGGAATCTATTATCTCTTCAGTCTAGTTAGGTTTTGCCTGTCTGTGAACTTTTCCACATTTGTAGATATCATTTGAAGATGCCTGATTTAACATTTGATAAAGTAAAATTTTTTTTTCATATTTTGATATTTTAATTTCTGCCATTTTCCTTTTGGAGACAGAACTTGAGTCATGATTTTTGCACATTCTTTTTTCCTTTTTTTTTTTTTTTTTGCTAGTTGCTCCTAACAGTTTCACACTGGAGATAAACAAGTGCTGAATAAGTTCTCTCCTAAACTAAGGTGCCCAGACTTGGAGATCATTATTCCAATTCTTTTAGTAATTGGAAACTGAAAATACTACTAGGGTAGTTATCTAATGAGCCTCAAGAGTAGGGGTGACCTGCAGTCAAGTTAGTCACAGTGACAACCACTGTGTGTAGGCATCGTCTAAAGCTGTGCTGTGTGAAGTACTGTTCAGTTTGAGAGTCAGTTTTGTCTTACCAAGGATCACAGTCTTGCATACTTTACTTTGGTGTCTCTAAAAAGTGATCCACTGTTGCAAAGAACTTTGGTGTGATCCATTCCATGAAAGCCCAGAGTGCCGTCTGGCATACAGCTGCAGAAAGCATGTCAGGAAACATGAGGTGCTGCTGTAATTTTAGAACCTAACAGCATTGTTTTTGTTTGCAGAAAGATCCGGGACTACAATCTAGAACTTCGCTTCACCGAAGAAAAAAAAAATCTAAACATGGAAAAACTATTAAATATTGAGAAAAACATTGCAAAATATAAAAGAAATAAAAAAAGGAAAGGAAACTTTGAAGCTTATGTACAGAGCAACGCCGGGGCTAGCAAAACAAATGCTAGTCCTAGATTACTTATGGATTTAAAATTTAAAAAAAAATAGTAAAATAAAAAATACAAATTAATGTTTTATAAACCCGGGGAAAAGAATTTTCAGCACAGTACAAAAATTTAAAGCATTCCTTTCTTTAATTTTGTAATTCTTTACTGTGGAAAAGCTCAGAATATCACCACTGTTTTAGTTGACAGTGAGAATTGATAGCTGAGCAAAGAAACGTAATTTGGATTATAAAATTCTTGGTTTAATAAAAATTCCTTAAACACTGACTTATTTGTGTTGGTCTCTTTTATACTTCTCATAATGTCATTCAGAGTGCCAAAAACATACTCTATAGTATGTTTTAGTGGTTTGTGGAGAAGATTAGCCTCCATATAGGTAACTGTTACTGGTACTATAAACTTAGGCATTAAAACCAATTAAAAGAGCAGTGAGATCCATATCTGGGTTTAAGCTCCATAATAGGACAACATCCAAGATTTTGTCATTATCTGATTAGAAATAGACCTCTAAAATACCCTACTTTGAGATGACCATGAAGAAACATTATAAAAGGCCGGTGTTGGAACTGTGTAATGTTCCCATTTGATTGACTTCACACTGGCGCTTGTTCTCTGAGGATTTGGTGGAAGGAACAATCTCTCCATGGGTCTCCAGCTGTGCCTACATGGCTCACAAGCCCTGAGATGGAGGCAGTCATATGGATGTACGTGAATGAGCAAGGATTGGCTGCAACAGACACTGTTGCAAAATTCTGTTACTGTGAACATATGAACGCAAGGCATTCCTAGAACAAAAAAAGGTGAGGCTTCAGGTGATAGTGTATTAAAAACTGAATGCATAGAAACCAGAAGGTCATGCTTTTTACATAGGAAAAATACTTCTGTGGATGGGACTGCTTCCTCCTTCAAGTCAGATATTTGTAATGCAGTGTTCCCTAGTAAGCAAATGGCTTCTGTTAGCTCATTCTTTTTCCTGTTTTTGAGAGACTATAATTGGGTTTAGTTTTTCTGCATCTGGTTTTTTTTTAAATGCGATAAATCCTTAACAGAGGCAACTTTGAAAATCTCAGCTACCTCTTTGGCAGATAAATTACCAAATTATTACTGAGAAAGAATACAGTTAGGGTTCTTTAAAGCAGCATCTTAGAAAAGACATCTGAAATTGAATGGTGTTCCTAACTTCTTAATATTCACTGCAAATATCTTTTCACTAACTTCCACTTGTGGTGTGTCACAGAGCTCTGCATACAGTGAGCTTATACAAAACTTGGGGCTTTTTATCAAATTTCTGAATGGTAAAATGATTCTAGCAGCTTTAGTGGCTTTTCAGGAACCTGCTGCTTCCTGCAAAAGGTGTCCTTTCTTATATGTGACTGTCATAAAAAAAAAAGGTGGTGGGGAAAGTGTTGTTGTTTTTTTTAACAAATTCTGCTTGATCTAAATCTGACCTAGGGTACAATAGCACAGAAGTAATCCTGTCTCCACTTGGGGCTGATGAGACCTTCAGGTGTTTGTGTGTGAGTCACAAATGGCCCATGGTAGCAAAACAAAGAAGACCCAGTGCTAGCACATGAGCTATTCAGTTGCTACAGGACCTTACTGAGGTGGAAGGTTTTGCAGGATTAAAACCTAAATGTGTAACCAAGCAAAATGTTGCATGAACCAAGAGAGACAGGGTAACAAGAGCTTTTATTGTAGACAAACTTACACTGCAAGTTAGATACATAGAAATTGTCCATCCACGGATGGGTAATCCTGTGGTTACTGCCTTGTGCTTTTTTCCACTTGAAGGAGGGAGTACTTGCTGAAGACTTGTGGAATAGGAGAGGTTGGCTCTGTAAGCTGCTTATTCAAAATGATAATGCAGAGGAAGAAAGGAGGTAGTGAATATGGCATGTC
This sequence comes from Campylorhamphus procurvoides, assembly GCA_013396655.1. Taxonomy (NCBI): domain Eukaryota; kingdom Metazoa; phylum Chordata; class Aves; order Passeriformes; family Dendrocolaptidae; genus Campylorhamphus; species Campylorhamphus procurvoides. The sequence continues at coordinate 1,043,880 of WBMV01001015.1, read as the reverse complement.
ATCCTTTTACAGAGATGAGAGAAACACACAGAAGGCTGGGTTGGGGAAAAAGGCATGAAGATCTGTTAGTCATGGAGGAAGGCATGACCCTGAGCCACTGCAATCCAGCAGGGCTCCAGTTGCTCTGTGTAAAGCATACAGATTCTACGGAATTCACAGGAAGGTGCTAGTTCATTCTGAAAGTCTCCCAAAAGACAGGTCACTGAGGCCCCTGATTTTTCCCCTGTGATGACTCCCCCCTGCAAGGGGAATGAACATCCCCTCATGCAAAGATTTTCAGATTTTTTTCTGTTAAATAAGTTTGAAAGTAAGCCTAGCACAGAGGTGAAATTGGTCTGGTGTAAATGAATCCTGTTTAAAATCCCTCACTTCACTATGAAAGCATTAGGTTAAGCTTGTATAATTCTTACATTCTGTCCTGATGGAGGCAGACTGGGATAGCCTTTGATTTGCAGTCTTTGTGAGATGTATGACTGGAATTAAGAATTTTAGAAATTGGGTGGTAAATCCTACAGAAGAGGCAGTTCAAACAAGATATGCACATGTTAAGAGGTTGGATGTACAGCCTTAACTTTATGTAATGGCAACTATAAAAATATTAAAACTTTGGAGACAGTTTTAAAGACCTAGAAATATTTAGCATCATAATAGAAATGCCAAAGAATCAGATTATATTAAACACTTAATTTAAGGTTTATCTAAAGGATAATACAAAGGCCTAATTATTTTCAAGACTCTCAGGGCCCTGGCAGGAAAGCATGAGCCCACCTGACTTCTTGTTTCCTTACATGAGTTGTATCTTCAGTGAGTCTGCTGGAGTTAACCTAACTAATCCGTGTTCTGTAAGAATGAGCATGTTATTTAACATCTTGCCTATGGGGAAACTGAAAAAGGAAGAAAAGAGAAGGTCTTCCAGTTTGTACAAGACTTCAGCGGGCATGTCAAGCACTAGCATCTGTTCCAGCCTGAAATACTAGATAACTTCTGTGATGGAAGAAAACAGTGAGGCAACTCTGCTGAAGTGATCATAATGGCTTAAGAAAACAAAACTGTGAACTGGTTGGGTTTATTTCTTCCTGTTGAAGATTAAATGGCAATTCCCGGCTGTATACCACAGATGCCTGTTTAATTAATATGTTTTATTTCATTTTTAAATCTTAAACATAGCAGGCAAGGCATTTGTTAGTGCCTCTATCAATGTACCTTTGGACTGCTACTGTAAAACAATGGACCATGCAGAAAAATCAATTTATGCAATAGCAGGAGAGTGCTGTTCCCTTGGGTTAATAGGCAGCCTGACTGGCAGTCACTTCCTGCTGCCACACATTCCCTCTAGCATGTCAGAGGCTTATGCTGATCCTCTACACCCTGTAGCCAGCCAGTGCTAAGCTGATTTCTGGTATTTCATTCCTTCAGTCCTTCCCTGTCTTCCATCCTAGCAAACACTTCAGAGTTCAGCAGCAGCCAAAAGCCTGCTCCTGAAATGAGTGGTGACTTGAATGAATGAATGAATGAACAGTATTATATTCACCATCTGCTCTCCCAAGCAGAATGTGGCTTTATGGGCAATAAAATCAGAGGCTTGGTGCAGTGGTAATCTGGATTGCACGTGTTCTTGTTGCTGTTCTTCTGAAGTTGAGGGAATTCAGATTTCACTGGGTCCTAGGGGATGAGGGGGCAAGGTGGTGGAAATTAGGATGTTCCTGAGTCCCGCAATGTCATATTGCCATTTATGCTAATTAGCATCTATCCTTGGATAACTGGCATCTTCAGTCCTTGCACCTTGCATTTCCTTTTTGGTAATATTGCCAGCGATTGCTGTGGACAATTGGATGTTCGAAGGTTGCCACTTACCATTTTGGGCTAGGAGCACTGGCAGAAAAGTTTTCTGAAATATACATCCAATAGACATATTTGTGCTTGGGGTAACTGGGGGAAAAGAAAACAAATCAGAAAAACCCACAACCCAAAACTTCCCTGCAAAACAAGCAGGATTTATTATTTATTCTCAACCAATGTAGGAGTTGTGGTCCAAAGTGACATGTGAGAGACTACACAGACTTCCACAGTGATCCATGGGAGAAGGCCCAGTCCCACAGCACTTTCCTTCAGGGATACCAGAAACTGCTAAAGGACACTGTGAAACACAGCAATCATGAATCATCCTTGTTGTCTGGGAATTAGCAATAAACAAAAGTCCCAGACCAGAGATGGATTTGCCATTTTAACTATGCTTAACTTCCACTGAGGCGCCTTGTGAAAAAAGGACTTTTTTTACCAAGCTGCTTCGTACCCCTTTCACCAGATGGTCCCTGGTTCATGTTCCTTGAAAAACAGTGACTTACCATCACTTTGTAATGAATTACCCCTTCATAATCTCCTTTCCTGTGCTATTCCCAACTTCTTCCCTACTCAGCACTGATGCTTCATGGCCCAGCTCACCCAGCTGGATGGTGCTCACTGCGGGCACTGCTTGGGGCTTACTCACCATTCATTCATTCATTCATTCATTCATTCATTCATTCATTCATTCATTCATTCATTCATCCCCTCTCACTGCCCATCACCCGACAAGACCCCGAGGTGGAGCCGCCCCTTGCCCAACCCCTTTTCAGAAGAGGTTTTAAAGCAAAACCACCGCTAAAGCTGTGCCTGGCCCATCTCAGCACCACCTCCTGCCCTCCATCCATCCATCCCTCCATCCATCCCTCCATCCATCCCTCCATCCGTCCATCCATCCATCCGTCCGTCTGTCCATCCATCCGTCCATCCATCCATCCATCCATCCATCCGTCCGTCCATCCATCCATCCATCCATCCATCCATCCATCCATCCATCCATCCATCCATCAGCTGCAGGAGAGGTGCAGGGTGTGCTCGGTGGTGGGTGCAGCTCTGCCGGGCTGTTCTCACAGCTGTATCCCAGCAATTCTGGGTGCCCAGAGCAATTCCCGCTCAGCAGGGCCTGGCACAGCCGGCTCTGCTGCTGGGACCTGCGGGGAGGGCATCCCAAAAAGCCGTGGTGGGGGCAGCCTGCCGTCAGACCCCACAGCCAGGCTGGGCAGTGGAGCAGGAGGGGCTCTCCTGGCCTCCAGGATCCCAGTGTGGGATGGGGGCAACCAAAATCTGTGTTATTGAAGCCATCCTTCCTTCATGCTAACACCACCATGAGGAGGATGCACCTGGTGCCAAGTCATGGCCTGCCCTCACACCTGCCTGGTTCTCCTGATGCTGTCCTGTCAGAGGGGCAGAGCGCTCCCTGTGGGGCACCCCCTGTGTGTCTGCAGGGTGAAAGCCAGCAGCAGCTGAGAGGCAAATCCAAAAAACCCCCAAGGGATGTGGCAGAAAGGTACAGTAAACTGGCTCAATGGGGAAATATTGTCCAAGCAGCAGCATCTGTCAGCTCCAAGTGTCTCTTTTCCTTGGCCTCTGGGAGAGAGGTGCAGCTGCTTAATTTGGGTTTTAATACCTTGAACAACTCTAGAAGGTGTATGTGGGTCAGTCCAGGCAAATTGCACAGTCAGTTGCAGGATTTTTTGGACAAGCCGAGCGTTAACCAAGTGTAAGACCCTTTGGCCTGAATTGCCTAAGCACTTACCTCAGGTGTGACCCTTCCCACAAGGCAGTTACAAAACAGCTGGAACACAGCCTTGGAGTATCCCAAGGAAGAGGGAGAATCAGGGAATAATGTATGGCCCAGGCATTCAAAGTGGATTATTTCAAGGTGAATCTGCCTGTTTATCCCTACTTTTGTTTTGTTCCATGTAGAGTTGCTTCTGTCCCATTCCCCTCTATCCTTCCTCTAGCTTTCCTAGGAAAGTTAAGGGGAGCTTGTGATGCTGAGCTTTTCCATGAAAGCAGAGTGGCTGTGAGCCCTTTCATTGCTACCCTGATCTCTCTGGCCATTGCCAGGTCTTGATTCCAAGTGAAATCTCTCCCAGATTTTTCATGAATCTGGGTGCACAGTTATCCTTACCTCAATGACCCTTTTTTAGGGCCCTTTTTGATGAACACTTCTCATGGTGGTGGGTTAGGTAAGTGCTTCTTCTCTTGGCAGCAGCTTTGCTGTGCTCTCAGTTGCAGTGGGAGGACTTCTCTGAAGTAGTTTTTAAGCCAGAAGACCTGATTGGGGATCAATCCATCTTTCACAACTCTGTGTGACTGCACAAGCAGTTGGCACAGCACAGCTAAAAGGTAGTTGAGTGACAGCAGGGCTGTCACGAGAAGCAATGTTTGCTGAGGTGTGCTCTTGGCATTGCAGCCCTGCAATTCTGTCCCCTGTGGGACTTCTCACAGCAGTATTTTGCTTTGGTTAATGGAGCATTTTGGATAACCTATCTGAACGAATAAACCAGCTTATGTATTTGCTTCCTTTTTCAAAAGGCCTACTGTTTCTTACTCAACAGGTTTTAACATCATTAGTGCTCTCAGCAAAATCTTTCCTCTCTCTCCACCCTCTGTTAACTGACAATTGCCTCTTGCTGGGCTTTACAACTTATTAGCTTATTTTTATTTTCAGCCCCTTCATTCCTGCTGTTGGTAGCTCCCACACTTGGTCTTGAAGTTTACAGCTGCACTGCTGTCTCTTAATTGCCTTCTCTGTACTTCTGTGAGGTTGCTTGTCTATATTATCTCCTGTTCTGTTTATTTTGCTTGAAATACTCTGTTAAGGTAGAAGAATGCACACATATGAGAAGTCTTAAAATCCAGGATACAGTAATTTTCACCTTATCAGATCACACTTAGTGACCACAAAGTCCCACAGACACAATTCTGTGATGGAAGCAGGATGTGAATTAGAAACAAGCTTCCCCCATGGACAGGTCTCTGCATGATTATACTCGAGGGTATCTCTTGAGCACTATTCTAGAAGATCTGTCTGTTGCATCTGTTGGATGTGATGCTAAACTAATCATGCCTCTTTCAGGGTAGCAATTTCTAAAGCACTGCTACGCTGCCTCTACAAGCGCCTCTCCTAACTTGTGATGCAAAATCAAGACACATAATTCTTGTTTGTGATGCTGTTTCTTATCTGCCCCTTTTCTCCTGCTGTGCATTTTTGTACTTCCCATCTCTTTATAATCTGAGAGTGCTCTATTGTGTGACACTCCCAAACTCGGTTCCCCGCCGTCTCCCAGAGCAGTTGTTCTCTTCAAAAGGACTGTCTGAAGGCAGTAGCTGTTCAGAGGCGCTGTGTTGTGATGAACCATATGAGGTTTTGGATTGAATGGGGAGGTGCAGATAAATCGACTGTGAGCAATTTACCTCTAGGTGCCTGACTTCCAAATGGGTTTCTCAGCCTTAAACTGAGGACCCAAGACAAAGGGTATAGAAGGAGGTGTGAACAACCAAGAATGATACATTAAAAGAGATCTTGCTTATAATGCATTGCTTAGGCAGGGCTGGCAGAAATGCTGAGGAGAGTGATGCAGCTTTAGCCCTTCTCCTCTTGTGGGGATAGGCACTTGGCTGTGGATTTCCAGGAGGTCCCTGTCTTGGTCTGAGGATTTACACCCTTGAACTTCCTCTGGGATATGGGCCTTTGTGTTGGCTGTAAGAGGGTCCAGAGGCAGCTCTGCCTTCTCCACTTTTGTCCCTCCTTTTAGGAGCTAGAACATTAATTTCATTTCCTCCTCTGTCTTGAGTTAAGTTTTAGCAGTAGGATGGACAGCTGAAGGCAGAGCCTCCTTTTGCTTGGGATGAACCCCACACATTCATGGCAGTGCTGTTTGCACTTGCTGAACTGAGATTTGTGTAGCCATTCTCTGCAAATGACTGAACAGCCTCAGCTGGAGTGTCAATGGCAGAGGGACATGCCTTTAAAGGATCTGAGCTTTGGCGTACATTCACCAGGGGCAGCCAGGCAGTGCTCTGTACTGTAGTCATGCTCTCCTCTGGCTTTAGTTCTCTGGAGACTGCACACTGACCTGGGCACCCGTAATGGTAGAGCTGTGGGGCTTTATTCTGCTTTACTTATGGAGGGGCAAGGCTCTCTTGCAAGAATAGCTAAGCTCCAGAAGCATCAAAAGTAGGGACAGAGATCACCTGGACAGCAGTTTGTACCTTAAAAATGTTACTGGATTTCCTTGAAATTGAACATCTGCTGAAAATCCAGGCTCTTCCTGGTTTCTGGCTTTGTGATGTTGTGTTGCTTGAATTTGGTTTTTCAGTTTGGCAGCCGCTTAGTGGGTCTCTCTCTCTAAAGAAACATAATAATAATTAACCTACTAAAGACATCATAATCATTAACCTACTCCTGTTGTAGGACTGAAAGGAACAGATTATTTTTTGCAATTGTTGGAGTATTCACTAGGTTACTTCAAGGCAGGGAGTAAATAGGAAGTGTCTTCTGTAGGGTTAATAGTGAAATGCAACACTGATGAATTATGGTCATGATGTCAGCCTCTACTGAGTCACTTAGCAGCATCTGTGATTGCTATAAACAACTATTGGGGAAATAGTTCTAAAAAAATCTGTTAGTCATGATAAAGCAATTGGTAAAAAGTAATTAAATATAGAAGATGTCTTTTTAAGCTTGGTCTAGTCAGTCATGTACCAGAACACACTCATACTTTTGATTGTTTGAGAGTTTCTGCATACATAAATTTTTATATTCACATGGAACGTATTTAAACATTTTTATCTTAGAATGGTCTCCTCTTTTTTTCAATATTTAATCAGATGACTGAGAAGGAAATGCTCATAGGCCTGTTCATTCTGTATATAATCCATACATTATAGTTGTATAGTTATAATGCTGTTCTATTTCTTCAGTTTAGCACTTCTGTTTCTGTTACTCTGTCTGGCTTTGGCACCTGCACACCTCCAGCATGGCCCTGGGTGGAACAGCTGATCTAGACAGCATAGGCAGGACCTGACACCAGAAGCCAAACTTGTGGGATTAGACATAAGCAGGAGATAGTTTTGATCAACTACACTTTAAAATGATGATATATCCTGCTGGGGAGGGGATTATTCATCGCAGGAAGATAAAAAGGAGATAGCACCACCTGTGGCCTGTGTTTTTACTCCTCTTTTAGGAGATATTAGCGCTTAGAGCTTAAAGGTGTCATATTTAGGGAAGCTGCTCTATCTGTTTTGGGTGTAAGTCTTGGATGAAGACTAAGAACCTCTTACACCAGGTTGGAATGTCCTGTCTGGGCTTTAAACACCAAACACAAATACATACTTAAAGTTTATGGGCATTTTCCATTAATTCTTTGAGATGTGAAAAAGTGTAATTGGTTGTGAGTAGTTTCTTTTTTCTGTAGCCCAAATCCTGAGGATGCACAATTGTCTTTCAAGAAACTTACCCAGCAGCCAGCACTGGGATGAATTAATTATTTCTTTAAGCAGGCTGGAGTCTTGGCTTGTGCAAACTGATGATAACAGATGGCACCACTTTGTGTAGGTGAGGCATGGCCTGAACACTGAGGAAAGAGAGAGAACCTCCTTGTTGTCAGACTCCTGGCAAGTTTTTTTTGCTGCCTCTCCTCAGTTTGCCTGCCTGTAGAGCAGAGATAATAATTGTCAGTCCCTGGAGGAAGATCATTCTTGTGAAGGGCTTTGAAGATAAAAACCACTCTGTTGCTGTCAGCTTTCCATAAAACCAAAGCATGTTGTGTCATCTAACTCTTTTACACTGTGTATCTCAGAGCGATTCGCACGTATCTAATAATCAGGAACTTGGAAATATCGGTGTACTGCCAATGTAGGGAAAGTGGGGTTGTGAAAATACTCCTGTTTTTAGACAGCAGACCAAAAATGGTATTGCTAAATCTTTTAGTAATAAACCTTTTTTTTTTTGCCTTCGTACTTAAGTTGGTGGAGTCCTGTGAAAGTCTTGGGCAGCAGGGGCCAGAGGGAAAAATATCATCTTTCACATGATTTAGTGACACTAATTGCTGAGCTGAATACTGGTGCATAAATTTAATTAGTAGTAATGTCTCAGCATACTGTAGGGAGTCTCATTTACTGACAGATGATATATTGTTTTGATTTAGCTGAAAGAATGTTTCCAGGCAAACTTGCTGAATTTCCAGGCAAACTTGTTTCAGTATTGTGCATTTTGAGAAGGTAAACATAGCTTGAGACAATTTGACTATAGTAGAGAATTTTCATCTTCCAAGTTGACCAAATGCTACCTAAACCTATATTGGAGCCATCTGATGTTAATTGTAAGGTAATGTATTTGTGGCTCTCCAGTACTTTTTGGTCTGATTTATAAATGAGATAGAGTTTATACAGAGACATCATACCCATATCAGTCAGCTGATATAGCTGGAGGAAGAATCAAACTTTCAGATAGTTTGTGTTCCTGAAAGATTTCCTGACTTGAGGTTTTTTGTTTAGTTGGGTTTTGTGGTTGTTTTTTTTTCTTTGTCAAAATTTTATTATCTGATAAAAGCTACCACCTCTCACAGATGAAATAATAAAAGCCTCTGAGGGAGCACAATTCAAGACCAAAAGTCACTAGCCCATAAAAGTAATTCTGTGGGTGCAGACAGAAGAAATCCTGTGTGGACATACTGGAAAGAGAAGACATTTGTAACCAGACTGTGTTTGTCCTTGAAGTATATAAGAGCTAGTTGATAAGGTTGATGCAATACTGCTTTTCTGGACTTGGAGCAGGAGCTCAGAAGTGGTAAGACTGTAAAAATGAGGAACCCACCAGAAGAGGTTGCACTGCCCTGACAAAGGTGCTGCCCTTGCTGTGGGACCTGGGGAGGTGCTGGGTGGGTACCCTGTGCCTTTTGCAGGGCATCACATCTTGCTGTCAAGAGAACACTGAAAACTCCTTAGAAGTTATGACTGCTTCTTCACTAATGTGGAGCTTTCCTTTGTCTCTTTTGTAGCTGAGGCAGCTTTTTGGGGATGCCATGCCTGCTTTCCCTCCAAAATTTTACCTGGCAATGGCCAAGTCAATGGTGGATGAGAAGCACTCTCAGATGGAGCAGTACCTTCAAAATGGTAAGCTTGGCCATAACAACCTGATCAGCTTTCATATGTAAGGCTTAAACCTTCAAGAATGAGTCCACAATTGTCACTGCGGGGTGCTTTGCCTTCTATATGGAGCTGAGCAAGGGTATGTCTAAACATTGCAGCCCTCTCCTGGCTGTTGGTTTGCTATCTTTAGAACAGCAGTTTATCATATTTCTCTCATTTCTGAATCAGCTGCTTTTCTGCAGCTTTCCCAAAATATGAGTGCGGTTTCACGCTGAACTGCCTGCAGTCTGTCCATCCTCTGTTGTTCAGGATCAGTGAGCTGAGCCACCCTCCCCTGCTGCTTCACACGTGTCAGTGCTGATGTGGGACCAGGGTGCATAACAGAGGGAGGCAGAAAGAGACAGGCATTTGCATGCGTAGAAGTGTAATATGGACCTGAGTTCTGCACAAATGTCTTCCCTTCAAGGGTTTCCAGGAAGACTTGTGAGAATTGTAGCAAAAGCTTGTAGAGAAATTAAATCTCAGGTGCAACATGCTGTGTTACAAACCAGGTCCGCAGGATCCCTAAAATGTGTCTTGTGAGTTTCATGTAAGCCAGGGGGGAAAAAATACATTTCAGCTACAGAAGGGGTGTGCAAGGGAATGAGCTTAAAGAGGTTTTGTAGCCTCTGGCCACAGATACTTTGTGCCACAGCTTATAAAACTCAAGATTAGTCTTCCAAGTTTTAGTTAGTGTTTATTATATATTTTCCCCTGAGTATTCAACAGTTTCTTTTAAATTTACTGGCCATGAGTGACCATGGAGTTACACAGCCAAGAATCTTGCTGAAGTCTTGCTCTGGGAGAATAGCAACATTACACGTATCGCCATGTTCGTGGCTGCACAGATCTAACAACAGACTGATAAACATAGCTGTGCAGAAACCAGAGGATGAGTAAAGCAGATTGAGTGTCTAACCAACAGTCATGTTGTATATGTCTTGTTTCAACACACTAACCATGTTTTTCAGCTTTTGTCTAAGTTGGTTTCCTCCTTCCCCATTTTGTTCTTGTTTTCCAGTTACTTTGGATTCAAATATTACCAATAGTAAAGTCTTCATAGATTTTTTATTTGAAAGCTACTGCCGATAAGTTTTGAATTTTTCAGTCAAATAGTTTGTTCTATGAAAGAGTTGAAATATTATCCTACCTCCTAAGTTCAAGATTCCTTTGCTATCTTCCTTTGCTTGTGTTCTTAGCGTATTGATCTGTGTTCTAAAGCAGCGAGCTCCAATGACAGAGTGCTCTCTGTGAAGCCTGTGTGGCAATAATAATAGATTACTATTGGTTTTTTCTCCATGTACAAACTTGTTTCTCACATGGAAAGAACTGCTTGCTTTGTTTTTATATCCTGTGGCATATCTGGTGAATCTTTTCCCTCTAAACAGTTCCCAGAAGAGTCTTTGTGAGAGCTCAATAGGAGGATTACACACATTCTTGGATTTTGCAACTGTAAATGCTTTTTGGTAGTGTCAGTGGTTTGAACTGATAAGTGTATTGATGACTGCTGTGAAAATGTCATGTTCTCTTATCTTACAGTTGTAGTGATGGGCAGAATCTGGCATGTATTTGGGTTGTTGCAACCTAGATGACTTTTCAAATCCATTTTAATGTGGTCCATGGCATGTATGATGTTTCTTTGGCAGGCTTGAAGCCTTGATAGCTTCTGCTTTTGTCTGACTATTGCAAAGTACTGTGTCCCTTTTCTTCCCTAAAGTCCTTTCTGGTTGCTGTGGTTCTTATGAGACACCAGTTTTTTTTGAGCAGGTAGGTGCAGTATGGCTCCAACAGCATTTTTGGGGAGGGAATGTTGTTTTAGTTTTCTGGGAAGTGCTTGTTGTGCTGTGGTAACCTTGCTTGCAGTAAATCATTCTGGAGAGAGGGCATGTTTTGAAGGACCAAGAGGGTTGTGTCTTCAGAATTCTTCACTTGCTGTGTGTGACTAAGGCATATAAGGGGAGTTCAGACATACTATAGAAAATGGTGTGAATAAGTATTCTTGACAAATGCTAGAAAGGTTGTTCCTGTATAATCTGTACACAAAAAGAAGATACCATTTATTTACAGTCTCTTAAATTCAGACCTACTGAACTGCTAAAGACAGGGAACAAAAAACCCCTTCCTGATTTCTGTAGTGAGAAGCAGTCTCTTCAGTTCTGATCCAATGGCTCTTACAGCCCTACAGATAACTCCCAGCAATTACTGCTGAGTCCTAATTAGTCTTGATGAGACTGATAACAAGTCTGCTAAAGAAAGTTAAATCCATTAGGAATGCCTGCAATTTGCCCTCAAACACTGTCAACAGAAATTATTTTATTTTTTTTACAAAGTTCTGCCAGGAAATAATTCCTAAAAATGTGTGTTTGCACGGCTTAAACATGTCTTTTGGCATGCCAGTATTGTGGATTTCTCTGAACACACCATCAGAAATGATGTTGTATATTTAATTTCTTCCTTTACTCCAGGCCTTTCAGGTGAGGAGGGGTGATTTGATGAGTAGATGTGCAGTACTAGTTTTACAGGTTACGTACACATATATGTATGCTTAAAAAAACATACGATGACTGTGCTACCAGTCAGTTACTTTGTAGAGGTCAAGGTGGGCACTGAATTATACCTTAAATGTTGGCGCAAGGTCGGTATATTCTCAAGACATAAAAGTAACCCAAATTTCTGTTACAATGGATTTTCATAGGCGATGTTTAGGCTTCCTGCTTGGCAAAGACAGTTGTTCCACAGCTTTATTTGTTTACAATTTAAACTTAAAATGGCTGTGTTTACACAAAGAGATGCTTCATAATACAAATAGCAGTAGTGCTGTAGGTGTTCTTTCATTATGGTAAAGAACAAACTCTGAATGGAGATCAAATAACTCTGTGAAAGATGGGAGTGCATCCATTGTCATTAGCTGTGCACAGTGCCTTTAACTGGTGTGACTGACAGCTGAATAAGTATTCATTTTAGCTATTAAAGAATCTCACTCAACAAACTGGCTTTGTTGTGTGTGTTCCAGTATTTATTAGTACACTGTGATTTGAGAGATGTTTTATGGCAGAGTGACAAAATTTCTGCAACAGTACTGAAAGACTCGGGGTGAAGTTCATCTTTAGAACACCTCTGTACAGTTCTTTCCTTCTCCTTTGTTAAAGATGTGTAGGCAGCACTTGATATATGTTGCTTGGGAGGGAAAACATAGTGAGGGTTTCCGTGTTACTGCTACCTAGTGTTAAAAACCGGCATCACCCCAAATTTGCTCGTTTGCTACATTGCAAAAGGGATGATCAGTGAATAAAACATCACTAAATATATTTAAAAGTATGTTCCTTTTCTGGCAGTGTCATGGACTGGCTTTGAGTAGTCAGTCTTGGCTGCCTGAAACAAGGTAGTGCCAACCTGTACAGGCAGGTACCTGCAAACCTGCCAGCTGAGCTCATAGGGGAGAGGGGCAGAGGGGCTGCTCTGCAGGTGGTGACAAATGCAAAGCAGGCAGTCACTTTTCTGCCACCACAGCTATTTATTGAGCACAGACCTGTCTGCAGGTCAAACCAGTGCAGCTTTTATAATAGGAACCTTCATTTTTAATAGAATGAGAAGATAGGAAATCAGAGATGAATGAGCTTGCTAGGCTAGGGGTTTTTTTTCCCTAAAAATTCTACTGCTGACTTTTTTTCACCTTCAATTCTGTCTTTCATTATGAGAGAGAATATAACTGTTCACTCAGAAAATCTGCTAGTACTTACTTCATTTACTTAGTTTGTCTCAAAAAGCAGTATTTAAGCTTCAAGCTGGAGGTATTTGTATATGCCACTGACTAAAATACAAGATGCAAAGGAAAAAATCAAACTGAATTTAAGACCTTTTTGGTCCTTGTCCTGTGTTGCTTCTGAGTGGGGCTGTGAAGTGTGTGCTGAGACCAGGACTCCCTGGCATGGGAGTGCTGTGCAAGAACCGTGGCTTTACCGTGGCTGCTCGGCAGTATTGAACATGACTCTCCTGTGTCTGCGCTCAGCATCATGCCAACCAGCTGTATCCCCCAAACATATCTAACAGGGCAAACTTCTCATGTTTTGGGCAAGCCTGTGCAGGCTGACCCTGCTTTCCAGGCCTCTGTTTTTGTCTGTCACTGCGTTTACCTCTTGCATAGGTTACAGCAGTCCTACTCTGGTTGTTGCCCCAGTAATGTAACCTGGTGGGAGAAATTGTCAGGGGACAGCAGGACACCTAATACAGAGGGAGACAGCTTGGCAGAATGGATGCTTTGGTCAAAACTAACATTGCTAAAATGTGTACCAACACTATCATATAGTAGATTTGAACAACCTGAGCCATAACTTCGTTGCCCTTCCACTCTTCCTAGCTCTACAAATTGCACAGTGACCAAGCTGGAGAGAGATTTGGTATATGCCTCACTACATGCAGCTCCTAAAGACAAATCCTGTGGTTCTTGCAAGAAGTCATTAACAAGGGGAGGCCCTGTGGCTGTATTGTCTTTTCCTGTTTTGTCAGGAGAAAGACAGTATGAGCAGCTACATACATCCCTATCAGACTCATTTTAATGCAACTCATCTATATCTTTGAATGCAAATCATATTAAGGGATACAAGAAAGTGTTCAGGATGCAGCTGTGAGGACAGCCAGTTATTATGTATGTATGAGTAAAATTGAGATATATTTCCAGCCTGTGTTGCTGGTGAACCACAGCCTTTAATATGAGAAAAAGGATTTAGGTGTTGGTGAAGCAACAGATGTAAAGTTTCTGAGTACCTGAGCAAATAGAGCAGACCAAAGCCTGGTGACAGGTAAAAAGTAGAGTTCCTATGTGGTCCTTCACCAAAGGACTCTAATGTAAGGTGGTTTTCCTTCTGAAGAACAAGCACTGGGCAAAGGATTGAATATTGTGAAAGAGCTGTGGTGTGTATGCTGTTGGGAGTACAGGTAAAATGTAACCCAGAAATCTGCAGGTGTTACCAGGAATCAAAGCTGCTCTGATCATGGGCTGCATTTTCTTGGCTCGAGCCTGTGTCTTTGCCCATGCAGCCTCTGCTTCCCTTCACTTGCACTACACCATTTGTGCATGCAATGGAGGAATGCATGTTTGTAACATTCCTCTGTGCTCACTCTCAGTAACTCAGAAATGTGTTTGAATGTGTACGTGCACAAGCAAAAGTCAGACTGAGTCTCTAAGATTTCAGCACTGCTTTAAAAATGTTATCTCGTTCATATCAAAGTAGGTTGTGTTTCTTACTTATGAACTTCTATTTCAAAAGTGCAGCTGGGCACAAAACTGAATTTCATGTGGGCTGTTCCCATACTTTCAGGTTTGTATCGTGTGCTGGCTGGAGGAAGAACTTTCAGACATAGAAAGTTCTGAAGACTTTTAATTCAAGGATGTCTGGGTTATCTTTGTTTCAATGTTAAGATACAATTCAACCTCTTGACTTACTGTTCTTTTCAAACATGTTGTAGTAAGGATTTCCATTCTCATCTTCTCTTTTTTATGGTCCATGCTTCATAGCTGAGCAACAAATGCACTGAAAGCTCACTGAGGATTCAGGTTGATGTTGACTTCCGTTAAAAGAAAAGCACTTAAGTTTTCTAAAGAAAAAATGGGAGGAATACTGTTGGGTTTGTGATTTGTTTGTTTTTCTTTCTTTATAAAAACTTTTTTGTTTTCCCCCATCAAAACCAAACCCCAAAGAAAACGCCTCACCAGCTCTTTATTATTCTGTATTCTTATGATAATGACTGAGCTATGCTTCAAGCTGCTCAGGTGAGTGAGCAGTAGGCAGCAGCCCTAGATGTTTCAGGAGATTCTAGCACAGGTAATAGTAACAGCATTAAGGGAAGCTTCAAATAATATTAAGGGATACAATAAAGTGTCCAATTTAGTTACATGGCACATTTTCCAAATTTCAGTAGCAAAAGTGTAGGAAACATGAATAATACCACTGAACATATACTGTTGCCAAAATGCAGGGATTTTTTATGTTGTTGCCTGTTTTGAGTAGATGCAACAATGACTCTACAGCTTTTTCCAAAACTAAAATAGTAGCCTGGGAGAAGATCTGAACTCTTCTGACTCATGCTGCAAATTTATTTCAAAAGTATTTTTCGATCTATTTTGGAAGTGGTTGGTATTGCCATGTGTGCTTTCCACATGCATTATTGCTAACACTGGTAAATGCTTTTCCCTTTGTATTAAACTTACGCTGGATTCTATTGTGTTATTTTAGGGTCATGTCTGTATTTGTATTTCTTCACTTAACATGGTCTTCTGCCTTACAGACCACACTGTTTCCTCCTTTTGTTATATGTAAGTATTTTTTTTTTGTCTCAACAATACTTTGCTGATAAGAGGGTAAACACAAATATTTATAACACTGAACAATGTGTGGAGTTTCTGGCATGGTCAGTTCTGCCTCCTGGGTTAAAAGCATGTGATAAAGGTGGTAGGGGGGGTGGGAATCTCCAAATACAAGAGTTTAAGGTAATTCTGATTTTTGGTTTGCTGTGTCATAGCCTTATTAAGAGAATCATAGAACGGTTTGAGTTGGAAGGGACCTTAAAGATCATCTAGTTCCAATTCCCCTGCCATGAGCAGGAACACCTTTCACTAGGCTGGGTTGCCCAAAGCTCCATCCAAGCTGGCCTTGAACAATTCCCAGGATGGGGCATCCACAGCTTCTCTGGACAGCGTATTCCAGTGCCTCACCACCCTCCCAGTAAAGAATTTCTTCCTAATATCTAATCTAAACCTACTCTCAGTTTAAAACCATTCCCTCTTCTTCGATCACTGCATCTTTTAAAAAGAGCAGTAATCAAAAGCTGGAGATAAGAAAATAGTGAATTTGCCCCCAAGACCTTGAAATGAAGTTGTACTTGTATTTCAGTAGTCAAATAAGAGAAAATAAAACAGTATTAAAAAGGTGACTGTGGAAATGCTTGGTTTGAGTATAAACAGTGATACTTAATGTGACCATTCTAGATGGGACTTAGATTTTATTTTCTCTAGCACATCATTTCTTGTAGATCTTCATATTAATCTGCCTACTAATATGTTGCACAATGTTCTTGGAGAGCTCAAACAGCCTGGAAGTAGCTTGAAACTTTGGATAATGCTTTTCTTTTTTCCCTCATGATTGCTGAGCAGAGAGGTGGCAGGTGGTAGTGTGCTGTGAGATGTGCCTCCCTTTGAGTGGCAGAAGGATAAAAGTGACCCGTGTGTGTTTGACCCTGGGCGACCAGTGGGGATGAAGTGGCTTCTACCCAGGTTGTGAAAGCTGCAGGGGTGGCAGTGAGGATCTGGCAGAAGCAGATGCATAAAGTCCTCTGTGTAATTTCCTTAAGGGAGCTTCAGCAGCAGCAGCACACACCCAGAAGCACACGTGGTGTGTGATCCCTTGCACCCTCCCTCACCCCCAGCACTGCTGAGTCCCAGGTGGTAAACTGGAGGTGTAGTGACCTGCTTGCTCTTTGTTGAGAGTCAGTAATGAGTTGTGTCTCTATCTCACTCTGATGTTTGCATCTCCCATGTTTCTTCCATGCTTCACATGCATTTTTATCATACGTGAAATGTTTCATACCAAAACTTGTGCAACAAAGGGGGGTGTAATGAAGTGTCTGCTCCTTCCCATTTGAGAGAGGTAGTAAAGTGCTCAAGTAGGCCCAGGAGATGATTCTCTGTGTAAAAGAGAAAGCGGGTTTTGTACCTCCACAGGAGCAAAGTAACTTATTTTAATTAAGTGGAAGGACTAGACCTGTCTCCTGGATAAGAATGAAATTAGTTAATGGATAGATTAAATCTTTGTGAATCTGTAGAAGAACTTCAGATGGTGCATTGACTAATGGCTTGAGAAGAGCTTTTTTTGCTCTTTAATACTGCAAACAGGTGTGCAGCTAGGCGAAATACTGGGTATCAGGAAAATCTGTGGGAAAGCTGTTTAAATAAAAAAGAGTGTTTTGATTCAGCTTTCCTCAAGACCTATTCCCCCCACGTATCATTCTACAAATGTTTGACATGTTCTTAATTTTCAGATGTTGTGGGGAAAAAAGTCCTAAACCAACACTTATCGTTTGTATTTGATCTTACCTTGAAATAACTGTTGAGCCAGGTTTCCTAGACAGTTAGCCTTTCTGTCTCAAAAAAATGTTACAAATCTGAGCTGAGTTGGTTAATTGGAGTCACACAGCCTAGGATGTTCTCAGGGTACACAAAGAGAGGTAAGCACACAGGATAAATGCCAGCTCTGGCACCCTGCTCTGCTGGCATTGGAGGGGTTGGGAGATGCTCTTATGTACAGGCACTATGAAGACTACAGAAAGATACCAAGAGCCCCTGAGACATAAGGGTTCCCAGGGAGTATCCCCTGTCTTCTGCCAGGCTAGCAAAGGTGGATACAACAAATGAAAATTTAATTGGGTGCAGTATGCACAATGACAGCATTTTCCTCTGCTATGATTCTCAAGGGAAGTATCTCTTCTTAATTAATAAAATTACCAGAAGGACTACTGCTGTCCTCTGATACAGGTCGGTCAAGAGGACCTGCAGTGATAGGTTTCTGTCACCTCATCCAGATGCATTCCCAAGCGAGTTCTTAAAGACAGTGCCCATCTTCCTGAAACTAGGAACTGACTTCTCATGTAGAGCAAGGGAAGGAAATTTCTGAATTTGAGCTCAGAAGGTCTGTTAGGGAAATGCAAAGTCTTGATATAAAACCAGTGAATCCCCCATTCCTGTGTGCTACCTCACTGTTAGAAATGTGTGCTTTGCTTCTTATCTGATTGTGCCTGTCTTTAGCTGCCCGCCAACGGATCTGGATTCTGTGCTTTAGTTCTCCAGACTGTAAATCACCCCTTTATTATGCCTACACAGGAGACAGTTTGCTGAGGTCACTTATTTGAGACCTGTTTCCTCATGACCTAAGTGCTTTCAGGTTTCTTCTTCATATCCCCTCTCTGTTTGGCATGGTTTGAACCTTGAGTGCTGGCACTGCACACCATTCCAGCAGCAGTGGCTCTGGTCTTCTCAGATACCACAGCCTCATTATTTTCACTGGACGTTTTCCTGGGTATAGGCATAGGGATGCATTTTTTTCCTTTGGACAAGATTGTGGCTTTGAATATTCACATGCAGCTGTGTATCCACCTCCTCTTTTGTGGAGTTTCTACTTCCTAGACAATGACTGCATCGTTCCTACAAACACTGAAACATTAGGTACCTGTGTCACTTAACATCAGTGGCCCTCCTCTAATTCTTCAGTACTTTCCCATTTGCTGTTCTGCATATTGTTTTTTGTCATCTACAAGCTTTAACAGTAATTTTAGTAACTTACTGTGTACTAAGTAGTAATCTCAACTGTTTATTTTACTTGAGAAAATAGGAAATGGAGCATTAGCATCTTCAGAAGGGTTTCAGCAATACAGAAAGTGGTGAAACAGTGTTCTGTTTCTACCTGACAGGATACATTTAAGATCCTACCCCAGAGAGCCTTTCTGGATGTTTACCATGTTGATGACAACAATATTAGACCTGATATCCAGACATTGGACGCTGCAGAAGGAATATTAGAGGTAAAGGGTATCTAGAATTGTGTTGAAAGTTTCTATTTGTGCAAAGTGGGCAAAAATGAGTATAATTTCAATTAAGAAAGTATAAGACTCTCTATTTGAAGATATACAAGAGCATCTTCAGTGATTTTTGAGAAGTTTATTGTACCAAAGGGGTGGGGGCCATCGCTGATTTTGCAAATGAGCTTTTTTGGTTCTTACATTTGTTTATAATTAACCTCTTCTTTATGTTACATAGACTCTGTTTCTGTGGCATTTAGATGTCAAGTTCAGGTTTTTATTGTATATTATAGAATTGGAAAATATACAGGGATCCATTCTTAATTACCCCCCTTTGGTCTGGCATAGTGTGGATGAAAGTACTCAAACAATGAATTCAGAAAAGATGGTCTAGTCTTCACTTATGTCTTGGCTGGCAAGCTGCTGTTAAAACTGAGTGTGCAAAGGATGCACCTTGTTTTTCTGCTTCTTCTTTGCTCATTTTGTGTCCCTTGGTGTTTGTTGTGAAACCTGGCTTTGCTTTGCAGCGTTGGTGCAGCTCGAGTGCTGGCTCTGGGATGTCCTTAGCAGCTGTTGCAAGACATGCAGTAAACAATGGCCAGTTACACTTGGAAACCAGTAGCAACCAAGCAGTGTTTAAACAACTGGCTGGCTCGTGTTTGGAACTTTCAGCTGGAGTTCCCCTGTCATGCCAGGAGAGGAGGAGCAGCAGTGGCTCTGCATATTTTGTGTATTTGCACGTGTATGTGTGCATGAGCAAGGCTTTTTTTTTCCCCCCTCATTTCCTAATCTTAACAGCAGTAGCAGAGCATACACCTGCCAGATGGGTGCTGCTCTTTGTCACGGGATTCTGACATTTCCTCTCATCTTACAGAAAATCGTGTACAGTGTTTCTGTTGTGCCTTTGCCCAAATCCAGTCTGTGAAGGTAATGCTCAGCTGGCCATAGGTACAAGTGAGCTGAACATGTTATTTGCTGTCCTCTGCCAAGCTGTGTGTGTTAGTCTGGCCACAGAACATACACAGTAACCACGAGCTGGGTAAAAGAAGGTGACCGCATGCTGCCTTTGTTCTGCCATGGCATTTGCACCACCTGAGGCAATGCTGGGACCGGTTCTTCCAGTGGAAGGAAAGTGCCAGAGTTGGCCTTAGACCCTGTAACAGGAGACTTGTGGGGTGGGAGATCCTGAAGGCATAAAACACTGGGGATGGCAGGGAGATAGGAATGCTGATTTGAGGAGAGACAAGTAGGTGCTAATAGGCTGGAAGAAGTAAGGAGACATTTTTAGATAGGAGACTTGTAAAGGGACTTTGAGTAAAGAAGGGATTTTCTAATACCCTTTAAAAAATCCCAGTGATCTGAGCTTGATGCACTTGTCAGTTTGCAGTGGGTCAAGGTAATTTCCAAGACAGACAGTGGTATTATAAGTTGTTTTTATATGTGTTTTATGTTTGTGTGGTATTGTAAAGAAACAATGACATTTAAAATGCTGCAGAAACAATTTCTTCTCTTGTGGCCTTAAAGATGATATAGGAACTTAGGGAATTATTTAGGGTTTGTTACTGTAAATTGCAGAATTGCTACTATGTTCACTGTTCTGCTGTGATGGAGGTAGATTTTGCAACCATCACTTCCTAATATGCTGCTACTCAGGCAGCATTCACCAGCCTGTGCTTTGATCCAAGAAATAAACCAAGTCAAAATCCTACTAAATTTGAGATCTGTGTCTGCCATTCCTTGGAAATGCCATCTGGTATGCTTAGTATTATGCTACCAAGGGATAACACACTGCAGGTCTGTGGCTAATTTCTTGAAGTAACTTGTGGTGATTGTACAGTGGCAGAAAAAATGAAAGGTGGTGCTGTCAATATTCAGGGGTTTGTCTTTTGTGTTTGGACTTAGGAAACTTTGTTCCCATCACACCTAGTGTCTGAATTGATTGTGAGACAAGGGATTTTTGTGCTCTGCTGCCCTCTCCGGTAACAGGCCTAATGTTAACAAGGATAAGGAATACTTCATTGCTGTGTATTTTTAATTTTAACTTGAAACAACTCTTTCCAACCTATATTTAGCTTGATGTCTACTTTTTCCCATGCACAAAAACATGTCTGCTTTTTAAACCAGCTGACGCAGCTGGAGCAAACCCATCTGAACTGTGGAGATGAGTGAATTTACAATGCTGGCACTATGACACAGAGCTTGAAATGTTTTGGGATTGGCACCCTTTGGAAGAAGGCTGAAAACCGGTTCTTCTACCTTATACTCAGACAAAGAAAGTCCAGCCTTTCTGACCAAAGCATGAATCCTCTATCAGGTTGTGCAATCCATCAGATGCGCTATGACAGGCGTATTCTCAGGGTTGGAGAGTTTTCTTATAATTGCCACATCACTTTTCTGAGCAAACTCAGGAGATTGTTGTCACTGCAGAACTTAGGAATGCTCATGTGGTGCTGTGCTCTTTCAGGCTATGGCTGCTTTAACTTAGGCTTTGATTTTTCAGAACTTAAACCAGAATAAGACAATTGCCCCAGTTTGATTCAGTGGTTTCTGTGCTCACTTCTGCCTGATTTTTCTGTCTCTGCTATCCCATTGTGCAGCTGGTCCTGCAAATAATTTCTGCATTTTCGGTTGGTGCTTCTTCTGCCCTCTTTCAGAGAAGACATAGAGGAGCCACAGCAAACTAAAACCAATCTATATGTCAAGACAGATAGGATTTTCCTCCTTCTGCACTATCAATATTGAAAGCTCAACAAAGCTCTAGTCTGCTCTTGTTAGAAGTCTTCACCCAGAATGCTGCAGGACTGGTACTTTCAGTAAAGTGGCAGGACTTGTAGATATTTCCTAGAAAAACAAGAGGACTCTATCAGCTTGGATAAGACTCAAATCCTATAAAAATATATATTTGTGGTGTTCGTGAGCAATGCTATTAGCTCAGAGCACACAGTGTTCACTGTACAATAGGATTAGAGAATTTAGTAGTAATGATCTGGAATAATATGGCAGATACCTCACATCAGAGCATACTTGACATGGCAGTAATATATATATTCTATTTTATTACATTTTGAGACTTACAAAACTCGTCAAAAATTCAAATGATGGAATATAGGAGTGGTTATAAATGCTTTTAAATGAGCAATTAAATGGGTGGTAAGAAAAAGTGTAGAAACAATTAAGTTATGTTAATAGATCTTGAACATTTCTTCTTTATTCATGCTGATGGATAGCTAACATTCTGATCTTCTTTGTTTTCAAAGGTAATGTTGTGCAAAATGGGTCTGTCAAGAGAATAAGTTATTTTAGATAGTTTTTCTTTCAAGATCATGATGACAGGCTCTTTCTGATAAGTCTTACAAGGTGCTTAACAGCCCTCCCTTGGGTTCTTTTGTTTTGATGCATTTCTTTGTTTATTTGTTTGGGTTTTGTTGTTGGATTTTTGTTTGGTTGGTTTTGGTTTCTTTGTTGGCTGCAGTGACTGAACCTGAAATCTGAACTGATGCTGCTCAGGCTAAAAGACTCATTTGGTCTGATAAATTCCCTCAAGTCCTCTCCCCATACATCTTGGAAAGAGTGGTAGTGAGGATAAATGTATGGCAATAGATTGTGTGGTACAGGGTGAGACTTTCCTATATGAATATCATCCCTTGAAGTTTATAAATCATGTAGCAACATTACCACATGGGAACTATAGGGTGTGGTTTTTGGGTAGACATCTAATCAAAGGACCATACCTGAATAAAACAGTTATTAATTTACAGATCACATGCTGAGTTTAACAATGGGACAGGAAACTCTTTTGCTATATTTAAAAACAATGCCTGTAGCTTACTTTCCTTCATATCGTGACATGTTTCTTTCCTTAACTGACAGAAACTCAAGTTTAGCCACGATGTTACTAAGTGAGCTGTAAATCAGGGGTTTGAGTCTTTTTATGATCATAAAAAGTGAAGAGGCTTTTGCATCCTCCTTGGCCTGCTGATGTCCTGTTTCCAATGTGGGCACATATGTGGGTGAGGCTGGATCCAGGCCTGGGACTGGGATGGGCTCCGGCCACATCAGGGCAGTGAACAGTATTTGCTATTGACAGGAATAAAGTTAGGCATTGCAGTCATTTCATTTATTTCAGTCTGTTCATTGGCATAGAGATGTTAACACCCTTCTGAGCATTACAAGATGAAGGTCCAGTAGTAAATTCAGGCTTACTTAGTGAGGCAGGAACTTTGCAGTTTGTGTCTATTTTGTTTATCACCCTTCTGCCCCCTTCAATCTGGCTGAGTACACAGAATCCCTAACAGTCACTATGCATCAAATGTATCTTCTACTGCAGCTGCAGATGGATTTATTTTTGCCTTGCATGTGATATAATCAGATACAGAGAAGAATAGAAAAGTTTTTCAATTGATTACATTTCTATGGATCTTTGATATTCCTCAGAGATGCACCAAGTCCAACAGTTGTTGACAGTCTGCTGCCAAAAAATGTTTAGATGCTCACGTGCTTAAAAAAAGCACATATAAGTGTTCTTCTGAATCACTCTGTTGGCTTAAAAATAAACGTTTACAGGCTTAGGTGTTTACACTTAGATTTTTTTTTTAAGTGAGCAGGAAAGTAGAGATCTTTGAAGAATTAAATGCTTTTCTTGCTGTACAATAGTCATACTGCTCTTGTCTGGTGTTCTGTTCAAGAAAACTGCTGGTCCTGGAAGCTTGCATCCACATGTTCTTTAAAATCCTTTAAAATCTATCCAGCTTACCTGTGTATTGAGAGAAAGATATTCTGTAACAGCATAGTCTAAGGGAGTAGACATGCCCTGTAAGTAATAGAGCAATGTAAGTTAGACTTGGAGAAAGCAAGGAAGACAACTAGCTTGTCACCTTCCTTTACCCCGGAATCTATATTGCTTGGTTTCCTTCTCTAAGAGCAAGTTCCTAATCAGCACTAACTGATATACCAAAGTAGCTGAGCTCTTTCAATAGATTTCACCAAATGTCTGTGTGGTTTTTCTTCTATGCTTTTTTGCCTCACAGTGGTGAAAAAAGGTGGCAGAATTTGAACTTCTTATGTGAGTCTTCAGAGCACGAAGGAGTTGCACTGTAAGCTTGGGGTCAGAAAGTGGTGAGCAAGAAGCTTAAGAGAAACTACTAAGACTCATGACAACTACTATGAGCAGAGAAATAAATCCCTTGAATAACTTAGTTACAAAATCCTCAAGCCTCAGCTGCTTGACTGTTCTTTTTCTGAGGCCAGTTGTTAATTGGAATTGACTGCAGCCTTGTATGTTTTAAATTTTATTACTGTAGTATTTCTGAAGGGTCCTTTACTGTAGCTAGCTATTTCCTCTCTCTTTCAGAATCTATAGAAAGGAGTTTTGTAGCTGCTTGCCTCCTAATTTTTATACCTGCATAATTCAGTGACCACAAATAGGAATATACCTGTAAACAATATGGGAGAGAATTTTGAGTTCTGGGTAGCAAGCTGCCTCTCTGGGCAGGGGTGGATTACTTTTTATCTGAAGTGCTCATTTCTATACACTAATGTATGTAATACCTGAGGCCACAGCTTTAGCATTTATTTTGGTAGGTGGCTTGGCTTAAACAGCAGAGCACTCTTACCCTTTCATTTGCTCATAGCTCGGACTACTCCTCAGTTATGCTGGTGGAACTGTGTGGGCAGACAGTGGTGAACTGGACTGGCCAGCTAATCTGGCCTAAAAATAAGTAGCTGTGTGTTTGGGTTTTATTTGATTTTGATGGCCTATTTTTGGCCTTAGTCAGTATCCTAGTCCTGTTTGCTGTGCAACAAATGGTAGTGCTGACTTGCTGGTGAGGATAAACCCCGGGGACAGGGAGTCTGTTAGGCAGAACAGCAGGGCCAGTCTAATGGCTCACTGATGCAGATGTGCTCTGTTCTACTTCTCCCTACCATGAAAAAGAAACAAACAAAAAAAAAAATCAAGTTTAGATTGCTTAGTGAGTTGTATTGGTTGCATCAGATGGATGAATGGAGCAGAAAAGGAAGAAAAGACCATGCCTTTGGGTGGCAGCAAACAAGGTTGCTTGGCTTGAAGGTACACAAAAACCTGGTTTTGATGCTGATAAGTCATCTGGTAAATAAAGGGACCTTTCTGGATCATGTTCCTGCTTTATTTAGCAAAAAAAAAAAATTCAAACCACCATATTTAGAATAATTTCTTCATGTTTCACTACTTTTTTCCCTTGCTTGGAAAGGGTATATGGGTATATGGCTCCTTCCCTTGACACCCTGCTGATGGATTGTAGAGCTCCACTGAACTTGCTATATATGCAGGTAAAACTGAAAGGACTCTATCATTTTAAAGGTTACATCTCCCAGATTAAATTAATCTTTTATACAAATTCTTGATGTATTTATAAAGGGTTTCTGTTGGCACTGTTTCGTGGCATTTCCATAAGTGCTGGATATGGCTGGTGTTGATCATGGCTTTGTTGGTGAGGTTTTTTTCTCCGTCAAACTCTTCTGCTGGAGGTTCTAAGTCACCTATGTTTAGTGTGTGGGAAAAGTCTTGCATGAAAAAAAAACACATTTAGGTATTCACCCACTCTGTTTTCAAGGGAATATATGTATCTATATATTCCTAATATGTAGGCGCTCTGCCGTGGTATGAGAGCAGTTGATTTCTGAGCTGTAGGTGTGTTGAGTTGTACTACCTTTGGAAACTATTAATTCATGAGGAAACAGCAGTGCTTTGTTTAAAAAAAACCCTAAACAAACCACAAGCTTTCCATTTCTATGTGTGTGTGTTTCTAAATGTTTGTGTGAAAGGAAATACATTTTTGCTGACTTTCTTTGCTATTTTTAAAAATTCTTCTAAGGCAATCCAGGAAGTTGAGAGGAATTGGGTTAAATCCACAGAAGAGCAGATGCAGGAACCTGAATTTCTATAAAAAATACAAACGAAGTAAAGGTAAAACAGTATTTTTAAAAACAGTTCAAACAGATCAAAAGAGTGTTGGCTTTTGGGTTTTGTTGAGGGTTTTTTTGTTTGTTTGTTTTGGCGTTTTTTCATGAAATCATAATAGGGGTTCTGACTTCAAAAACAGAGCATGGTTTTGTGGAGTGGTTTGAGCTAGAGAGCCAGGTCTCCCATCTCCTGGTCAGCCACAGAACCACCAAAGAGAAAAGGAGGTTTCCATCTCTGTTAATGTTAAAAAAAAAATAGCAATATAATAAGTTGGATCCCAAGGGCTGGCAAGAAGTTTTTTAAAAAATGTCATTTTTCTCTGTTTGCAAAACTCAGGTACAAAAGCATGTCATCCGGTTTAGGCAAGCAGATGACAATTCAAACTGCTGGGACTGCTGTTCACAGTATTTCTTACTTGTTAGTTTTATCTCTTGCTATCATCATATCTGATAAGCATCCAAAAACACTGCTCATAATATCCTGTAAAAAAAAAGAAACAAACCAAAATTCAAGTTTCTAACTCCAGACTGCGAGTGCTATTCTCTGAATCAAGCGCTGACATATTGTGGTGAGTTTGTGTCCTTCCAGAAAAGAAAGAGCATTAGGAATTTCAAAGATTTGACTTACAGCCCTTTCTCTTTTCTTGATTGCTTGTTGGTTTGGGTTTTTTTTTCTTTTTCTCCAAATTGCTAGACTTACTTGCCTTTACAGTAAATTGCATTACTTCTGCCGTTTTGGTGCAATTCCTGGAGCAGATTCGTGAAATGCAGTTCTATGGATACATATGGCTTGATTCTTGTATTTGTGACTTAGCAGAAGAAGGCTGCCCAGCTGACATCAGTGTTGGCAATGATGAGATTAACTGCTGGATAACACCCCTCTCTAATCAAAGAGGTCAGCTTTAAAATCAACAGGTTAAGAAGTTGGCAAGTTACTTTTCTTCTAAGTACATTACTGGCTTTGTATTCGAATTCACTTCCTCTTCATGAAAACTAAAGTTGAAAGGGAAGGTCTGGGGAGAAAAGGGTGATGTGTTTTAAATCCCTTCCACTTGTCCATATCCCCTCCACGCCTATACTGAAACATATTCCCTTGGCAGCCTTTACAGCAGTAAAACATCCAGCCTTACTCTGCTGTTTTCTCCCTTCCCTAGTATTCCATGTCATGCTGTACCTGCCCCTTTCCCTTCTTGTTGGAGACAGAATTGGCAGAGTTTTGTGTGGGAGCAAAAGAACTACTTTAGCCAGCTCTATTCTTGCAAAGACTACCCCTTCCTACCTCCCACAGGGGAAGTGCTCTGGTACAGCTGATACACTGTATAAAATGAACCTAATTGATTAATTGTGATTTAAGGCTGAACACCTTAATGCTCTGTTTAGCTGCTTCTTTTGTTCATTGACTGGGGAGGTTTTGTTTGGTTTTTTTTCTGTTTTTCCAGGATGCTACAAAGGATGGCAAAGGATACACACTGGAGCCCAGATTTGAGTGCAATGACTCAGGCACATGGCAATGGATAATTTTCTACACAAAACAGGTTACTTCTCTTTTTTTTAGGAAAAAATCAGAGTAAAGTATAATCTCACAGGGTTAGTCATGCTGAGGCTGGGCCATAAGAAACTGCAACTTGTTTGGTGCACAGTCAGATGTTGAGCACAGAGTAAAATTAACCGAGTCAGAGATGTGATAGTTCAGCAGTTAGGGAGTGTAATTTTCTGGTGGAGAAGGAATGGAAGAGTCAACTACACCTTTTAATAGAAGAAATCAAAATGTTCTCTGGTTTATCCTTCTTTAGGTCTTTGTGCTCAGTAGCTCCTTGAAGCAAATGATGTCAGAACAGATGACCAAGGCAGCCAAAGGCCAAGAAATGGTAAGCATGTTCATACATTGGTATAGGAATTTGCCTCAAAAAGAGGTAAACCGGCTACTCCATCACTCTTACAATTGTGCTAGAGGAGAGCCTTTGAGAAAATGTATCTTGAACATTCCAGAGTTTCAGTACAACATTAATTGACTAAAAAGCAGATATGTTCTCAGTTTTTACTGAAATAATATTCTGAATGTTAAAGATGGTTTCTCATAGCAGTTTTGATAATATGTTTTACATTATTTCTCTTTGACTTCAGTTTTTTTCTGAATATGATAAAGGGTATTGATGGCACAATATTTTACATGGTCGGCACTACCCTGTTGTATCCATTTCTGGCTTTCAATTTTCCCCCAGTTCACTTGCTTGTTCCATCTGCTGCAATGTTAGACCAAACTGAAATCTGTGATGCTCACACTGAGAAACCTTTTGGTTTTAAATAGAAACACTAATAAACGAAAAATCTGATTTATAGCTAAAATGCTTCTGCCTTTTGTGTGGACCTTTCAGGATGGAATATGTTTAGATACTTGATATTTTAAAAAATAGTTTTCAGCATTGGTAATGTTTTTGTTTAAACCTATGCTATATAAAGACTTTGCCAACTGAAAGCTTCTGAAGAGAAAAAGCAAAGGAATATGTGTGATCTAGGCTCATGCTGATTACACTGAGCAGTGAGGCAATGAAGAGCATGTTATTTCATAGCTTTGAACTATAAGTGGTTCAGAAGAAAAGACTAATTTTCATTTTGGAAAATACTGAATCTCTTTAATTCTAAGTGTATTTTTCACGGAAGTAAAGTCACCCCCGAGCCCCCTTTTCTCCAGGCTGAACACCCCCAGCTCCCTCCTCCTCACAGGATTTGTGCTCCAGCCCCTTCACCAGCCTCACTGCCCTCCCCTGGACCCGCTCCAGCCCCTCGGGGTCCCTCCTGAGCTGCGGGGTCCGGGATGGACACAGCAATTGAGGTGCGACCCCACCAGTGCCGAGAACAGGGGGACAGTCCCTGCTGCCCGCACAGTTTCCCATTCCCCGCCTTTCAGCGGGCCGGCACCGCATCCCCGCATCCCCGCATCCCCGCATCCCGCATCCCGCATCCCGGCCGTGTCCTGTCCCGCATCCCTGCCCGCTGTCCCGGCCGTGTCCTGTCCCGCATCCCTGCCCGCTGTCCCGGCCGTGTCCTGTCCCGCATCCCTGCCCGCTGTCCCGGCCGTGTCCTGTCCCGCATCCCTGCCCGCTGTCCCGGCCGTGTCCTGTCCCGCATCCCNCCCCGCATCCCCGCCGTGTCCTGTCCCGCATCCCTCCCCGTATCCCCGCCGTGTCCTGTCCCGCATCCCTCCCCTCATCCCGGCCGTGTCCTGTCCCGCTGTCCCGACCTCCGCCCACCAGGGGGCACCCGCGTCCCCGCCGTCCCGCCCCGCCCCGCTCCGCCCCCGTTCCGGCCGCAGCGCCCCCTCAGCCTGGGAAGGTACGGGGGTCGGGCCGGGGGTCGGGCCGGGGGTCGGGCCGGGTTGGGGGGCTTTCACTCCCCCCACCGCGCCGGGGTGGAGGCAGGGATGCGGTCCGGGATGCGATCCGGGGGGGATGGAGGGCAGCGGGGCCGCGGCCGCCCCCCGGGCCGCACGGTAGGGGGGCGGCTTGGGAATGTGGAAGGTGAAGGGAACCTGCCCCCAAAACTGGCTTTGGGAAAGCAGTTATTGCTTCCAGGGGGAATGGAGCGGCTCCCGGGTTTTCCCGAGCTGCTGCATGATGTTACTGCCATGGAAAGGTAGGGCTGGCACCCGAATTGTAAAGAGGATGGGGGAGTAACTAGAGACAAACTACGGTCAGTAATATTCAATCGAAAATCCACCCGATCTGAGTATCAAAGGGTATAACAGTAGTTCACCGAAGATCTGTCTTGAGACCAATCTTAGTTAATAGAGGTCTTGAGGTAGCAATTAAAACTTTACTGTCTTAATTTGGCAGTGGTGAAAAACTGGGAGGGATTGGTGCTAGAGGAGAGGGTTACAGCACTACATAGAAAGAATTGGGTGATCTAAGAACTAGAGTACGAAATAAGTACAATAACAATTTAAAGAACGAGGGTTTACAGTTATAACCTTGTAATGAAACAGTTTATGGAAGAAATTCTTACCAGTTGAGAGCAAAAAAACCCCAAAGTAAGTGTTACGTAGTTGCAAGATATACAATTGTGGAAGACCTAAATGCAGATTACAGTGATCCAGTAAAAGAAGTTATTATTATTCAGGAACAGAACTCTTGTACAGAACATTCTGAACAGAACAGAACATTTGTATAACATTATTAGTTCTCGGGTAAAAAAGTAAAGTGGAACAGGTGCGGGAAGATGAGCCTAGGACAGGTAGGGAAATTAAGAGTCTGCTGGAAGGAGCATTTGGCTTTTTTAATTTTGTAGAATTAAGATCTTTTTTTCTCTCTATCAAACCATCAAGATAAACACTGAGAAGTGAATAAGTTGAGCTAAAGAATTATGTTGATACATGAATAATTTAACATAGATTTTAAGATTAATAATATATGAAAATTTCATCAGGAAGAGCAAAAGACCAACATTTTTTAGATGGAATGTGGCTGGTGTGTTAAAGGAATGATTTTGTTTGCTGCAGCAGAGTTTTAAGCTTAATGTTACCTGTAGGCTGTGGATCAGTTTTCCTTTTTTGTTCATTTGTGAAGTAGATTATTAGCAAGAACTTGTTAAATACATTTCTTAGAAGAAACATATTTATAGTAATGTTTGCAGTATGAATAGTAGGGTTGGTGACAGTCAGAAAATGATGCTGCCTAATTGCTTTTTCTGGGTTGAAGAGAAGGTGTGAAGAGTAAGCCAGGGTGAGTTGAAGGCTGAAGTGTAGTATGTGCATCTGCTGTCTTCTGACCAGAGCAATGAGAGTTTGCCTCTGCAAGAGGGAACTAGAAAACTCAGTTCTAATCTGTAATCAGTGACAGATTTCCTCTCAGCAGGTTTTGGCATCCTTTAGTTAGGGTTGTCTCATCAGCAAGAGCAAGCCATTTGAAGCAGCACTTTAGGTTGACTGTATTATCCCACCTCACATTCTTGTGCACTTAATGTCAGAACTTGTGTGGCCTTGAAGTCCTCATCTGCAGCCCAGGACCTGAGATAGCTGCTTATCCAAGGAGGAAACTATTAGTGACTCTTCTAAGGATCTGGATTTGCTGGGTGTGGGTACTTTGAGGTTGCTGCTCTTGTCGTTTGATCAGTCTGTCAGTTGATTGCCTCCCACGTGATCTCCGCTGTAGATGTTCCGCTTCCAGGTAGGTCAGTTAATAAGCAGATAAAATATTTTAGAAGGCATTGGTTTATACATGTTATGTGAAACACAGGATTCCTTGATGCATTCAGCTTTCTGCAAAGACCACCCACAGAATGCTGCTAGAGTAAGTGACACGCCTGTCTTGAGTGCATGGGCTTGTTCCACCAAACTTCAGTTGTTGGTATTTACTGTGATTCTATCCTCATCTAAATCAAGAGCACAAACACTGAAATGGTCAGTTTTGTTGTGGTTTGCTTTTCTGTTTAGAGTGATAACAAATATGTGGGAAAAGTTTTACCTTGCTCAGTACCTCACTGAAGCTATACCTATTACAGAACTTAGCTTCTGGCTTTGATTGATGTGTCAACAGCACTTTTCCAAGTGGCATTTCTTTCTTTTACTCCATGGTTAAAATTTCAATCGGCTGAGTGGAACAGAGCTGCTTAGACATCAGTTTTGTCACTCAGCAGATTTCTCACATTCCAGTAGTGCAGCTAAATCAGCTGAATTTTATGACATAAAGGCACAAATCCTGCAGTTTGTCAATGGGATAATATTCTTCAGCATGCTCAAGACCTCTTATAGTGTCCGACCAGCAATAATGGGTGGTATCAGGAAAAGGGCAGCAGCACATTTCAGGAAAGGCTTCTGGTGTGTGGTTTTGCCATGGATAATGTAGAATGCTTTTCTGTCTTCTTCACCTCAATGTTTTTTGTCCAGAAAAGCATTTGCCTCTCCATGCTATGTGTTACTACTATGTTAGGGACTGGTTCTGCCTGAGTTTGGGGACTTCTTCAGAGGTTTGCTACATCTAAGGCTTGTCAGCTTTTACTCAATTTTTCTGAGTAGGGTTGTAGATATGGTTGATGTGGATTTTCAGGAAGCATTAAAAAATGTACCGTACCAGAGGCTTTTGATGAGACTGGATGCCTGTAGCACCAAGGAAATTTCTTACATGCAGAAATAGTTGGGTTGAAAAATTAAAAAGAAAGCAAAAAGAAATTTTAAAAAAAGGGAAGGGGGCAGAAAGGTGGCACAATGAGCTTCAGTGTACACAAAGTAAGATAATGTTTTGGGTAAAATAGTCTAAACCGTGCTCACATGGTGCTGAACTCACAACTGGCAGCTACCACTCAAGAAAAACCACTTGGAGTCACCACTGAGTGTTCCCTGGAAACCCAAAGTCAGTGTGTTGTAGCATCCAGAGAACCAGGAAAATGGTAACTGTCCTCAGAGAGGTAGTGAGAAGAAGACAGATGGCTTCTTTTTTTGCTGCACCAGTTTGATGCATCTACATCTGGAGTGATGTGTGTGGTTCTGGTTTCTGCATTGATAAAAGGATACAGCAGGTTAGAGAAAGGCAACTGAAAGGGACAAGAGGATCAGCTTCCTTAAGAGGGGAGACTGGAGAGTCAGTATTGTTCACAGATGAAGTGGCTGGGGCATGACCAAGACTTAAGAAATTAAGGCAATGGATAAAGTAAGAGTTATTTATCCAATCTTGTGGGCCTGAAACGGGAGTTGCTTGCTGGACTTGGTGGGAGGGTGATTTCAGGTGGATATAGGGAAGGATGACAGAGACAGCTGTGGAGGCAGAGTGTGGGCAGGTTCAGGAAGGGATTAGGAAGTGAACAAGAAGACTGTTGAGAGTCTGGTGAAAGGACTGGTCAGAGTGGTCCCCGATGTCCTGGGGTGTGTTTGGGGAATGGACTGCAGGAAGCGGCCAGGCTCATGTGCTCTCTCAAGGATCTCAGATGGCCACTTGTTGAAAGCAGAGTGCTGGGTGAGCAGGATTGATCTGATACAGGACAGCAGTTTTAGGGAATTTATGATCAGTCTTTTCAGTGGAATAGTTTTAGTTCTGCAAGGCTCAGTTCTGGGTTCTGAACTGTTAGAATTTCCATGAACAGCCTAGAAAAGGCAGCGAGCAACAAGGTGATAGTGTTTCCCAGTGACATGGGTCAGCTATGAAAAGCTGCAGAAGACCCTGTAAGACTGAGTAACGGGGTGGTATAATGTAATGGCACATGAATTCAGTGTTGGCAGAGTGATTCAGGTAGCACGTAAAGAATCCTAACTTCCCATATGAAATACTGAGCTCTCAGTAATGAGCAGTATTTTGTAGTTATGATGAATGGTTCCATGAAAATGTAACAACAGTGCTAAGCGGCACTGAAAAAGGTAAACCAGATAGTGAATACTATTGAGACACAAGTAAAGAACAAACCAAAGAATCTTGTCGTGCCATTGTGTTAATCCATGGTTCACCTCAAACACCCCACTCAAGTCACCCCTGCTCTGTCTGCCTGCACAGAAAACATATAGTAGGAATGAGTGGAATTTGGAGAATCAAAGCAAGAATTCTCATAAACACAGACCCCCTTCCAAATAAGGAATGACCAAGAAAGCTGGGACTTGAAAATTGATCCTGGAAAGAGGTGTCTGAAGAGGATAAGATGAAGGCCTGTAGAATCATGAGTGGCATGAAAAGAATGGGCAGGGGTCCACTGTCCATTCTTCCTGCAGCAGATAATGGTGGTGCACAAGTGAAGCTAACAAGGCCCTGATTCAGCAAGATCAAAAGATGTTGTTCTTCACAGCTAACTGAGTTGGAGAACTTACCAGAGTGTGTTATGAGTATTAGAAGTATTTGTGTTGAAAAGGAAAAAAGGGTAGATTCAGAGGTGGAAGGGGAGCCAAGTGTATAGAAACCCAATCCATTTTGAATAGGAAAAGCAGTATTATATATGCTTGCCCTATTCTGTTTTTTCCTGGCCTTTGCTTTTGGCCATCATTTGAAGAATGACACAAGGCTCAAATGGACCTTTGTTGTGATCTGCTGTGGCTACTTTTATATCAACTTCTTATTCACAAGAGTAGTAATTGACATGGACTTCCTTTCTTGCCATTTCTCTTCATCCTATCTCAAGCAGAACTTGTAAATCCTTTTTAAAGAAACATGGGCAATGCTGTTTATTGACTAGACACCAGGTTTCATATTGAATATTGAGTCTTTTTTAGATAAGTTACTGGCACTTACTGAGTTATCTGAAGGTGGAAGTTTTCCCTGTACTAGTGATGTGTTTCGGTTCCAGGCTCAGCAGGACCCATTGATGCAATTGGTAAACATCAGTTGAGCTCCTTCACGCTCAGGTACTTTTCAATCATCTTCCATTACATTTTTTGTCAGTCCCAGCCTCTCTGTGGATCAGGAGCTTGAGAGTAGTCTCCCTGCTTCTCCTCAGGCTTGCCTGTTGACCTGCTCAGACCCGTAGTCTGCTCATTTACTCCCTTCAGTCCCATAACATACAGTGTTGGACAGACACTAGTACTACAGGTTTGCCTTCATGGAGAACTTTTTTGAGCCTAAGCATGGTGAAGTAATTATTTATGCAAAAAGAGCATCTATATATTAATTAGAAATTCAGCTTTAATGGTATTGCCATTTCATCTTGCTATGACACAATATGATACAATTAAGTCTTTAAAGTCATGCTATGTTGATAGAGATTTAGAAAGATTATTTGAAATAGTAAATATATCAGTTAACTATTTGGCTTGGATTAACTGTTTTAATGATCTACTGTGTGAACATGAAAATTCTGTAGTAGCAGTCATAGTAAGAGCTGCGTATCTTACAGTATTAGTTGTCTTGTCATTGGTGTTATTTGTTGATATAAAATAATGAACTTTAATAAACAAGAAGAGCAATACATTATTTTGAAGGTAAAGTCAACATACAGCTATCTATAAATTTAGGAGATATCTGCCTTTTAAAGTGACCTGCTTCCATTCACTAGCCACTAAACTGGATTTGATGTTGCATACTAAGGCTGTGCCATCAAGGTATGACAAGAGCACATAAGCAATTATACACATTAAAAGAAAAAAAGTAAGAAAATACAAATTGCATAATAATAAGTCATTTGGTGACAGGGTCTTAGTTTGTTTTATTGCTCTTAATAAGTTCTAACTTCTGATGATTCCTGCTGGATACAGAAAGTTTTTGACATTTTAGAAAACTTGTCATCTCAGGCTAACTGTTTCCCTAGGTAGGGACTGGGACATTTGTGGGGATGTTTTGAATTTAGTTTGGGCTGTTTTTTAAGAAACAGGCATAAATACATACTTTTTAAAATTAAATACCTTTGTCTTCAGAACTCAAGCCACATACTAAAGTCCTCATTTCACTATTACAGGATTGGAGCTTGAATGAGATTGCTGTTTATACTGCAAGAGTATAGCAGTTTGGGTTTCAGAATGCTTTTAAATCAAGTCTTATAAAATCTTATTTTCGTGCCTTTCATTATTTCCTTCTCAAGAAAAGAGAAAACATCACAAATGTAGAAAAAGTGCTCTGTGTAGCTCCAGGCTTATGCAGCACAGCAGTACTTAAAGGAAGCCTACAAAAAGGCTGGAGAGAGGCTTTTTACAAGGACACAAAGTGATAGGACAAGGGGCAGTGGCTTTAAACTGAAAGAGGGCAGGTTTAGATGGACATAAGGATTAAATTCTCTCCTGTGAGGGTGGTGAAAAACTGGAACAAGTAGCCCAGAGAGGCCGGGGATGCCCTATCCCTGGCAGTGTTCAAGGCAATGCCAGGTTGGGTGGGGCTTTGAGCAGCCTGGTCTAGTGAAAGATGTCCCTGCCCATGGCAGGGGTGTTGGACCAGATGACCTTTAAGGTCCCTTGCAGCTCCAGCCGTTCCATGATTCAGCGATTGACTCCAGAGGGAGCGGAATGTGTCAGTCCACGTGGTGGCAGTGTCCATCCAGGCAGGAGCGCTGTGCCTCCCTCGGCGGCCCCTGAGCCACCGCCGGGAGCCATCTCTTGTTGCTCAGTTTCTGTTGTCTTCTTTTCCAGGGGATTGCTTCGAGCCTGCAGCAAATTTAAACACAAACACTTAATTAGGAGTGGCACGAGTTTTTTCTAGTCTGTTAAAAAACAAACAAATAGACTAACAACAAAACAATATGCAAAAATCTTTAATGTTTTCTGGACCAACATATACCCTGCACATTCCCAGCAGACACAGAGAAGGAATTTGAATGAAGGTTTGTGAAGAGATTGATTTCTGACTAATGTGATTCAATAACTTTTTATAAAAACATATGTATTCAAACTGGCCACAATGATCAGGGAAATACTGCAGTTATTTACTGATTTACCTGTGCCAGTTGTGGGGAATTTAAGTTACAGATGATTTGAAGAAATCTGTAAATTGCCTGTCTTCCTAAATAGTTCTCGTGCAGAGGATGAAAAATGAGGAATGTTCAAAAATACTTAGGAGTATATTTGATAGAAGTTAAGTGCACTGAAAGATGTGATGCAACTAAATTACTAGTTAAGTATAGCAAGGATAAAATATTTGTGAATCTGCTTGTTGATAAAGGTGTTTTAAAAGAATGATTTCTTTCCTACTGTTTCAGTATTTTGTGTACATTAATACACAGAGCTTGTACTATTTTCTCTGGGAAAGCATTCTGCAACCCTGGTTTGGCATTTGAAATCTTGTATATTTTTCATCTTGTACTGTTGACACACTTTACGATGATGAGCAAAGATCCCTATTTCCCAATGCCATCACCTGCTGATCCATAAAAGAGCATGAGGGGATATAGATGATACGAGCCTGCTGTGATACCTCAAATCTAGGAACTGTTGAAAAAAACCAAACCACTAAAGGTGTTAGAAAGGGAAAATGCTGCAAAACACAGATGTGTATAAAACAGACCTCATGCTGTACTGAATTTGAGGTGCTGCTTTTAGGTGATCCATATTAGTGGAGTCATAAAACTTGGTTCCAACTGGATGGAATAGATAAAGGTTTCTAATAGAAGATACAGAAATCTCAGTGGAACTTGATGTAGGTAATGGGGTTCTTTCTTAAACACAAATGAGCTGATCACATGATTTTTTACTAAATATAACATTCAGTTAAATTACTTCGCAGTAACTTACGTGTAAATACACATGGGCGTGAAAACTTCTGAGGGAATTTCTCCCTCAGCAGTTTAAAGGAAGTATTGGAATGTTCTTCATTTATTTAAATACTGAAGAGGAAGAGCCCTGCAAGCCACTGAAGTGCATTACAGAAAGAGGAAGCTGTTTACCACCAGGGAGTGGACAAATGCAAAATTTGCAAGTAATGTATATTGTGGGTTTTGGTGGCATGGGCGGGAGATGTTACTTTTGGTTTAGTTTCCATTTCCTGGTGGTGGTAATTTCTGTAGTGGTAGTCTTATTGACGCTTAGATTCTACAGGTTAAAATGTGTATTAACACTGAGAAGTTTCCAGGATTGAGCAATCTGGTATTGTCCTGTTGTCCTGACATGTTGTAAAATAGGGACAATTGCTTCAGTTTCTCTGAATGTTCTGGGAAATAGTGTAGTTTTGCAGAACTGGTATATGCTGTGTAGCAGTAACTGGGTGATTAATCACAACTTAGCAGTTTTATTAGGATTTTTGTAGCGGGTCCATTAGTGATGCTGTCTCACAGTTGAGCCATTCTCTCCTGTTTCTGGAGCTGTTGAACTTAATGAGAAGGCAGAGACAACAGCATGTGTTTACTGTAAAATGTCCATGGTTAGTACCGATTTCAGACTAGTTTAAGAAGTGACAGAATTTGCATTTAGTGGTTTGGATTATCCAAGTTCACTCCTGGCTTCTGCAGGCATGAACATGTCCTACAGCAGATCAGTGTGTGACACCAAGTTACTGTTGTACACAGTGAGAGACAATTGACTCCTACTAAATAAAAGTAAACTATTCTTACAGAATCACTTCATATAAGCATTCCTTTGGAAAAATAATAGTTTGGTTAAATTTTCTTATCCTGTACTAAGCCCACACGTGTCATTGAAGAAGTGGCTTACAGCATAATTTCTAAAATTATTAATTAAAAAGTACACTGTTGACGCTATATGAATGTTATATAAATCTAGGGAAAATATATTCTTATATTACGCCTTTCTAATGAGAATCCTTCTAGCTTGGGAGGATGTCTTTGAATTTACTTTTTTCCCACAAAACTAATATTCTATCGAAGTACCAAGTTATTAATAACAACATTTTTTTAAACAAAATTATTATTTAACAGATACATTTTCAGTAGATAGTGGTGCATTTTTAGAAGCAGTCTTTCATTTCAGTCGTTAGAAATTAGATTTATTCAACTCTTAGTAGTAGTAATTTTTAGGGGTGTTCAGAATGGTAATTCTTCTTACTAATGCAAGTCCATTTATTCTAATTTGTGCCTGTAAAATCAGTGCTTAATGGTAGATGTACCAGCTTTGGGACAGAGTCAGGGTTAATATATGGTTCACCTTTCAGAAGCCATTTAAAGACAATGGCTAATGCCATGTGGTTTCTAAATTTTGTTTGTAAATCTGTTGCATTAGATACTTAGTGTGGCAATAAGCTCTTTGATACATAGTGTCAGAGATGTAACCACCTTCTGTTTATTAAACAATATATAATTGAATATTGCAATGTTTTCAAGAGTTTTGTTAGCCAAGGAACTGGGTTAAATTTGAGGGAAGAACATGTCATTTGGAGACTGACATTTTGAAGAGTTCAGCTTTGTATGCAGCTTGTATCTGGCATAGGTTAAGTAGCCATATGTGAAATAGAATTGTGTTTGTAGAAAAAATCTTTTTAATCACTAAGATAAATCAAACCAGATGGTTCAGCTTTTCTTCTTTTTTTTTTCTTTTTTTTTTTTGTGAATGTATGTTTAGTCCACAATCTTCAAGTGTTGGGAAGAAGGATTTGCTGGGGTTTTTTGTCTTTCTTACTGTGAAATGCTAAGGTTTTGCTTTAGTCTTCTACACATCAGTGATCAATTCTAGAAGATCCTAGTGATAATAAATTCTGAATCAGAATTACTTCCAGTTACACTTTGTGTTAACTGCTAATCTTTGGAAAATCTTTCCTTTTCTGAGAAGATAAGGAGGTGACTTTTTTCTTTGGTATTATTAGCTAATGTTTCATCATAGTTGAGGAATTCTGTAAGGCTTTACCAGACAGACACATCTGGTATGAAAATATAAATATTTGCTTACATTTAACAGAGCATGCCATGCCATTTTACAAATAGCCTAAGTCTCTTCCAGTATAATATTCTCATGTTGATTTATGTTAGGCCTTGTTTTATTAAACAGGTTTAAACACTCAAGTGTTATTTTACGAGCGAATCATGATCTTTTCGTCAAGTACAGCTAGGGGTTTGTGCTGTTGATATGCTGTTACGAGGGCTGATAATCGGAGGTTTTAAAATGATTTATGACCTTGCTTTCAGGAAGATTTAGTGCAGAATCTAAAGGTCACAATCACATTGCACAGGAAGTGGCCCCACTATTTTTCTCAGTGAAGATTGAACTAGCAGAAGTGGAAGAATCATTCTCATATCATTTATGATTTGGGAGGGAAATGGGCAAGAAAATTGAAATTGCTGTCAGCTGGGAATCCTAGCTTTGCAGCATATTCACTGGAAATGCAAGTAATTACACTGTCCTTTGTTGTTCTATCAGGTCATAAGGAAGCTGTTAGTGCCCTAAATGACACCAATCTTGCACAAAGTTTTACTGTGTATCAGTGAACTGGCCTTTTGCTATTGGAGATGGTTGTGGAAAAGGGTTCTTGACTCAGTGATTTACCATCACATGCTTAAAAACGTATTTGCAGCATAGGGAAATGTACTCTGTTTAAAATCATTCCTTATACAGATACCAGGACATGGAATTAATTTATTCCTATCTCTTTCTCTTCAACGTCCAAGAAAGACAAAGAAAAGTTGTGCATTCCTGCCCTGGGAAACTGGACAGTATTGATACATGTAGCAGAATTTGTCCAGATAGGAGATACAACCCAGTGAAATTTAAATATGATTTATGAACCTCAACAGCCCCCGATGCTACAGCTGTTAATCAGAGCAGTGCATAAACATTTTGAAATTACTTCTGTCGGTACTTTGATCTTGAATTTGATCTAAAACATGGGGGAAGAGCTATAAAATATAGACATTATGAACTCTTAAAAAAGGAGAGGTTTTAAATTGAGTTCTTTGGCTGCTGGCCATGTTTCCATTCTCCTGGCTGAATGGGTGCACTGGTGTGGAAGGATACCTTATATAGATGAGAAAATTTAAATCTGTGTATAGCAGTTTTAATAAGAGGTTCAGATAGTTAATCAACACTGCTACACCATGAGCCCAAAATAGAAACCCTGGGCAAGTGAAAAATACTGTTTCAAGTGAGGTTTCCATTCACTTTCTGTTCAAAGCTTATCTAGTAAAATCACTTTTCCCTCCTGTCACTTGAATTGTATGAAATGTGCATTTAGATTTCTTGTAAGGATTTTTACTGGTTTGTATATTTTTTATACACTTTTTTTACCTCTTCTCTGAGGCACTGCAAGGAGAAAGCTGTCCAAACTCCTAGACATTTTCATTGCTTCTTACCATTTCCTCGTGCACATTTTACCATTCTCTCGTTAAATCATTCTCTTTTTTCCTTACTGTTTCAAGTAATCTTTTCTGTGTCCCATAAGCACACAGTGTCATCATACCCTCATTACTTGACTCATCCTTAAAGTATTCTTCCACAAAACTTAAATCATAGTTCATAAAATATTCTGTATCAAGTAGTCCATGGTGAAACATTTATTTTCCTCTTTTAGGTCCTGACAGAAAAAAGGACTTAATCGTTTGTTTAGTATTAAGCCAGAGAAGCTACATTTGTAGTTTTCCATAGTGGGGTCAAGCTCACAACAACTCTATGCTTGATTTTTACCACTGTCTTCCTTGCACCCACTTCCAATTCTTGCTTTCAGGTGGGCAACTTCACCTAATGCATTCCGTTTTCTGTGGTCTGTATTGCCATTCTTGTCTCTTCTGTAGTTTGTGTATCAGTGGCACCGTAAAAATAATGTTCTGCAAAAGGTATTGAAAAATATATTTCTCACAGAAGGAAGGAATTAGTATTTATATTAATCTAGCATTTTTAACAGCTGACTATACTTTGTGCATTGAAGTTCAAATTCAGATGGTAAAAATCCCACTGGAGTAGTTTGGCTTATAAGCTGGTAAAAATTGCAGTTACCATCACCTGGGAACTGAATTGTTTATAATTTCCCCATTTTAGACACATTCTTCCTTTCTGTCCTGATCTGCAGTGTTTTGTCCTTTAATATCAATACCACTACATGTGATTCCTTACTAGGTGAGAGCTAATCACCTGTCTTGCATTTGTGACAGTGATCTCACCAATTTTCTCTAATAAGAAAAACTTTCCTGCTGTTTCCAGAGATGGGAGCAAGACTAAATGGGGCTTTTCCCACATTACTAGAAGGGAATGCAGCACACAAAGTTAATGTGTACAACAGGAAGATTTCAGAGCTGGTTTATAAGCTGGTTTGCATTCTTGTTTGGGAACCTGAGCAATCTATGGTATATTTGCACTATGTTTATTTGCCTGGTTTCACCATCATTTCTTCCTCTTTAAACTTGCAGGTTGGTCACCTCCTCTGGAGGGATTCAGAACAATGTCCTACGTTTTTGTAAATGACTCCTCCCAGACAAACGTGCCACTGCTGCAGGCTTGTATTGATGGAGATTTTAACTATTCCAAACGGCTGCTAGAGAGTGGTTTCGACCCAAATATTCGTGACAGCCGAGGTCGAACTGGCCTTCACCTTGCTGCAGCCAGAGGAAATGTAGACATCTGTCAACTCTTGCATAAATTTGGTGCTGATTTACTAGCCACTGATTACCAAGGGAACACAGCTCTTCACCTGTGCGGGCATGTCGATACCATCCAGTTCCTAGTTTCTAATGGACTTAAAATTGATATCTGGTAAGTCATTTTTTACAGCATCTATTTTTACAATATGTTAAGTCGTCTGCCACCAGAGCCTTGCATATAAATCTGCTGTTGCTGAAATGCTGTATTTGGTGCAATTCCAAATTTTAAAGATACCACTTAATAAAAACACAAACTAAGAAGGCAGGAAAACAATGAGGCCACTTTTGCTAGTCTGTGCAACAAGCAAAGCAAATAAAAATAGCAGCTGCTGCTGTGGGCTTCTCTATCTAATCCTGCCTCATTGATGACATTGCTGCCCTAGTTTGGCCAGACAACCAGGTGTGGGTGGTTGGCACCAAAGAAAAAAATCACATTGACTACTCTAAAAGAATTTTCTCCACTGCAGTTCTATTGTTGTACTGTATAAGACAAAGAAAATACAGTATAAGTGTGTGTCAGTTCATTCCCAGACTCCTCTGGTAACAATGCTTCCTTTCAGTGTTTCTGCCCTCCCTCAAAGTCTGTGACTCAGTCCTTCTTTCAAATATTGTATATTCTTTCCTTCTGACTTCCAGCAGCTGTCAGATGCCAGTGCTCAGATGTAAGCTCTCAAACTGCAAAATAACTAGCTGTTTCATTCCTGTACTGAATTACTTTGTTTGTGGAACTTTCTGCATATTCACAACACGTGCAAAAACCAGGAGTAATGTGAAAACCTTTGAGTTTTTTAAATCTATCCCTTTTTCACCTGTAACTCATTAATGTTTTCAACTCAGCAAAACTAGTTATTGGTAGACCAGATTATTTATGGGTTCTGGGTTGGGTTTTTTCTCCACATTTCAAAAGGCTCTGGTGGAAATTCCTGGTCTGAAGGCAGTTCTGGTCCTATTCAGTATTATTTTAATAGCAGCAGAGGGACCATCTGTATTTTATTTCATTTTTGCCTGATGTCCTAATACCCTTATGGAAAAGGAACTATGAGAAGCCAGATTGCACAATTCTTTCTTGAAATCAAGCTTGAAGTTGAACATTGCCATAAATCTACTGGTTATTTTTTTGCTATAACACCCAGAGATTCCAGTTAGATTAGAGTCCAATGAATTTTGATTTTACTTGTGGGGAGAAAAGAGTTGTGCAATTTCAAACCTAAATATACTGATTTTCTTCTAGAGC
Organism: Campylorhamphus procurvoides; assembly: GCA_013396655.1. Classification (NCBI taxonomy): domain Eukaryota; kingdom Metazoa; phylum Chordata; class Aves; order Passeriformes; family Dendrocolaptidae; genus Campylorhamphus; species Campylorhamphus procurvoides. The sequence goes on along the minus strand of WBMV01001015.1, from coordinate 1,001,252 downwards.
CCATTATGCTGTGACTTGTATAGATAGTATTTTCTGATAGAACAGAAAATAGTTCCATATAGTTGCTATTCTACTGTACTACTAAAATAGTTCTAATAGTTACTAAATTGTAATATGTTATGCTGAGTTGACTTGTTACAAAATTTCTCTAATTTTTTTTTCCTTATGTCTTTTTGTGGGGTGGTTTTAGCAACCATCAAGGTGCAACACCACTTGTTCTTGCCAAACGAAGGGGTGTGAATAAAGATGTGATTAGACTGCTGGAATCCTTAGAGGAGCAAGAGGTGAAAGGATTTAACAGAGGAGCTCATTCAAAGCTGGAAACAATGCAAACTGCTGAAAGTGAAAGGTATTTACAAACCAAAAATAATTACTAGGAGAAATAACATTTATTGATGTTTAGATTTTTGTGATCGACTTGATTGTATATGCTTCATAACAGGTAATATGAAATTTGGCCTGATATTATCAGACCAAATCAAATGTTAAATTTTGGAAAAATCTATTTAAACAGATCAAATGGAAGGGGAAAAAAAGAACTTCTATTGAGATGTTAATTTTATGGTAGAAATTTTAAAAAAGAATTACTCATTTTCCATGTCGCAAAATTAAATATTCTACCACTTATCACAAAGCCAAAGCAAAAATAGCATGAAATGCAAAATGCCAATATCACAGGCTAACCTGACATACTTTTGATAAGAGGGAATGTCCACACAAAGAAGGGGTAGCAGACTTTTCATCTCTCTAACCTTTTATGTGGTGCCATATATGAAATTTCTATCAGCAGTAGTCCAGGAAAAGATGGAGAATAAGAATTTCATGGTGGCTAAAGAGATAGCTGATGGAGAACTGAAGATATCAGGAAAACTGATGACCATTTCAGGGAAAGTATTGGGTTAGAGGGAAGTTATTAAGGAATTCCCAAAGGTCTGATTCTAGGACTGTGTTTACTTAGAATTTTCTTAAGTAAAAAAGTAGGAGCATAAGAAGTAGAAGCATGTTAGTGATATCAAGAAGTGAGATATAGGCAACCCAGAGGAAAATTGGGATGGTGTAGACAAAAACCTGGGGTTACAAGGAAGAGGAAATTAGTAGGAATAAATTGTGATTCAGTAGCACAACATGCAGCCTTTTTACCAAAAGCTGTATGCCATAAAATAAGAGTTTCTCAGTGGAAAACAAAGGTACAGGAGAAAAGGCTTGATGTACTTGTCAGTTCCAGGTGTTGATGCTTCCCTGAAAAATGCAGTGAAGTTCTACAAAGCACAAAATGAGATCTTTTCACTACATGAAGAAAAGTGTCAGTCCTGCTGTTTAAAGCAACAGTGACTTCTGCTCTCTAGTATGTCCTATTGTGCTGTTTACCCCCATTCAAAAAAGTTTAATATATCCTTTAAGAAGTGTTGAGAGGCATTACTTGAAGCACTCAGGGAACAGAGCATCTCCTTATGAAAGAAGGCAACTGGAGCTGGTTTTAGCCTGGCAGAGTGAAGGCCAAGAGATGTGTGTGGTTCCTGACAGGAAATACTGATTTTGAACAAAATAAAATAACTGTTTAAGACAAAAGATGATGATAGCATAAGAACCAAAGGATACAGATAAACCACAGATACTCTTGTGGCTGAAAATTGGGAATGTTTTTTTACAATGAGCTTCCAAGACAGCCTTCCTGTAGATTTTGATGAGGTAAGAAACTGTGCAAGTTTCAAAGGATGGTAATTCGCTTGCAGAAATCATTGAGTTCCCAGTAAACATGACAGAACATGGGACTGAGATTAATAATGCAAGAAATTATTTCAATACTGTTTTAGTTTTAATTCATATTGAAAACAGAGTGTCAGTGTTGTTTGGAATACTTGCTGTTACACTGTATTTATTCAAATTTGGGCATTTTTTTGTTGTCTAATAATCATGAACTATGACTACTGGAGCATTGCATCACAAAAGATGGGGGGTTTTATTACATAACTGTTGTTTGTGAAAATGAGATTGTCTAGATGGAGTTACCTAAGTTGAGGAAGCAAAAAAGGTGAAATTTTTATGGTGAAGGCAACAAAATTACAGAAATAATGCCAAACACAGTGAACAGATCTGAAGTTCTTTTTTACACATCAGGTGACCACACCTATCAGAGAGACTGTTTTAAGCCCTGAAATAGAAAATTTAACTTTATTCTCAAAATGGCATGTTTATAAATTGGAAGAATTTATGCATAATACCTTTCTGACTTCATTACATTTTACTGAAAATTGCTTGACCCACAGAAATGCATTTATGCTGGTTTTGTTTGAACATATGGGACCAACAGCTCGGCCCCATTTAAATCCCGATTTTTGATTTGATAGTGTCCCTTTAATGAACATAGTTTCTTTTCTGTTATTTGACCTTCATAAATGTTATATTGTTTGCTTTGGCAAGGAAGTCAGCAACTCTCCTTGGGGAGAGGCACAGAGACATAAACAGTGCACTACCCAGCTTGTTTGGGAATGTGTTTAAAATGTCTGAAATACATTATTTTTAAAATAACAAATAGCAGATGCCTACAGCAGCCAAAGCAAGTGAGCTTGTGTGCTGTTTGCTTTGTAAATAAATAATGTCTTTGTAACAGTTGGCTTTTCAGACCTCCAGAGTTCGACTCCTCCCTCTTAGTATTATTTTCACATTTTAGAGACACTTAGATGACTGTCTTCTATCCTCTCCCCCCAAAACAGTTTTACATTATGTATGAACCTGTGGAGCGATAATGCTCTTTCTAAAAACAGTCTCTGGCATTAGTTTTCTGCTCCTTGTTCCATGCCATTGCTGCTGCTCTGGAAGCGGAGGCCAGAGTTGTGTTCCCAAGTCCGATGTGTTTTCTGTGCTGCACTGCCAGGAGGCACAGCTCACTCCGTCTGTCTCAGCACACACAGACAGGTCTGTCCATCTGCACGGCCCAGCAGGACCTGTGGCTGAGCCCACAAACGTGGCCAAATGTGAACTTCCACGTCCTGTTGGAAACAGAAGAGAACATCTGTCTGGGCTGTGTGGCACAAACCCTCCTGAGGACGCGTTGCTGCGTTCCCAGTTCTTATGCAGCTGTGATTAATGAGAGAAAATATCTGGAATGACATAGATTTTAATTGAGTCGTAATACGAAATAGAAAAAATGTTTCCTATGTACCCTTTCCTTTTTAATGAGAAGCATGTGATCTTTTCACTTAAATTGCATTGCACCTTTATTTAACCTCTCTGTGGTTATGTATTAACTAGTTACTACTTAATGAGTAAGTTGTTCTGTTCTACACCAATGGCTGTCTTTTATTAAACCCTTTGTTTTTCTTGGGAAATCATAATAAGCAAGGAAGATGACTAAATCCTGCAGCTATGGGCAAGCAAAAATAGCTTTACAGAATGGTAAATATTTAAAAAACACAAAAATACAAGCTGTTTAATAGGCAGTTTCTGAAAACTTCTGCATGTGATGTTGCAGTCCTTCAGCAAGCTATGGGAGTTGAGGCTAATTGTGCTTCAGTGGCGGTACTTCCTGAGAAAAAATACCATATGAATAGTGTGAAGTTTTCTCGTGCTGTAATCTTAGAAGGGAGATTTTTTTCTGACAACAATCATTTGTCGGTTTATTACTGTCACCAAGAACAGCAGCATTTCTACAATTAGTTTTGGCTTGGAAATTACTTTTCCCTGATTTTTTTTTTCAAATGTTTATTATTAGTGCTATAAGATATATCTAGGAATATGGTAACTGAAAACAGTTAGAACTGGGGAAAAAATATTGGGTTTTTTTCTCTGCTTACATTCTGCTATTGACATAATTGAGTAATTGATTCCACCATTTCCTTTCCATGCTTGTCATCCTGTAAACACCCATGTGTGTAATTTGACTCAAGTGAGAAGCAGTAGGACTGTACAGATGGTCAAAATTTTAAGTGCAATCAAGCAATGAGAAAGTTTTCCTATTCTTTATGAGGTTTTCCATACAGCAACAGAGAAAGTTTCCTGTTATAAACCAATTGTGAAACCAGCAAAATTGGCAGAATTATACAAGAAGCCATGCACTATTTGGGACAACTTCACACCTTCTCTAAAGGTGATTCATTGGCAAGATGAGTGCCTCGTTCTGATTTTATATTTGTTTTACATTTAAAAGTGAAAGCTTCAGTCCCTGATTTATAGTCTGACAACGTAAGGGGGCCTGATGAATTGGTAGTGAGATGTTAAAACATCAAAGCAGTCTCTGAATGCCATATGGCAGAGAACACAGCAATGCCAACTTGCTCAGAAAGTTTCTGAACTTCTTGTTATCCAAAGTTATTGTTTTTTGCAGGGGGGGTCTTTTTTTCAATATTAGAAAGGAGGATTCTGTAACTAAGGCATACAAGAGAGTAGATAAAGATCACTACAGAATTCAGCATCTAAATTAAAATTGGTTAAAGTTTCCATTTTATTCATCAAAGTTTTAGTCATATTTTTTTAAATTATTAACAAGAGCTGTGTCCCTTGAGGTTTTAGCTTATGCTTCATTATATTTTACTAAGCCATATTTAGCAGGAATTATGAGGACTGACTTTTGAAGGCTTCTAGGTGGTGAGCCTGCAAATTTAGGGCAGTTGCACATATACAGATACCATTCTCTTTGCACAGGTTAATAAAACAGCCATTCAACTAAACTGAGTTTAGAGTTAGGAGTGTTTTCCTGACCTGCTTTGTCTTGATTTAGCAGAGGCAATGCTATAAATCTGAAGGTGGGGTTAATTTTTAATTTAGAATGTTTCAGTTGCCCTTAGTAGGATTACTGTCATACTTAAAGGTGCATTCTTTTGCTCTGATGTATTTTTAACTTTAATCCTTCGTAGTGCAATGGAAAGCCATTCCCTCCTTAATCCAAACCTACAGCAAGGTGAAGGAGTTCTTTCCAGTTTTCGCACAACGTGGCAAGAGTTTGTGGAAGACCTGGGCTTCTGGAGGGTGCTGCTCCTCATCATTGTCATCGCTCTTCTGTCACTGGGAATAGCATACTATGTCAGTGGGGTGCTTCCTTTTGTAGAAAACCAACCTGAACTGGTGCACTGAAGCAAATGCCAAAAAGTGCACTGTGCTTTCTCCTGTTCTAATCTTATTTCAAGCTTTTTGGAATTATTCTCTTGGTGCAGACAGTGGCAGCTGTATATACTGTTTGCCTTTTGTACTTTATTATTAACCCAACCCTTTGAAAGAGGGATTAATTTCAAGTAAAACACTAAATTCTGAAGCATTCCTAAGCTACCTCTGACTTACCTTGACTCGCAAGCAAGATGTGAAAATAATCCACTCTGATAAAATATTATTATTAGAAAAGGCCTTTCATAATCACTATTACATTCCTCAGTATGGAAAATATATCCTAGTGCAGAGCAAAATTTGATCTGTTTTCCCTATGAAGAGAGGTAAATCTATTGTTGGACTTTTTTTGTATGTGCTTCAATTGAAGTACATAGAAGAAAGATACTCTTAGAAAAAAATTTTCATGGGAGAAAAATACTGTTTGAAAAATTCTCCACAAGAAATTTCAATGATGTAATGACACATTCTGATATATGATCAGTAATAAGCTGTGTCTCTGTAGTTATTTTAATGCCTCTCCATAGTTTCATATGTGCTAGTTTATAGAAAGAATGAGAAATAGTTCAAGTTTTACTATCTCTTTAATGTATAGATCACTCTTTTATTTATTAGATCAATGTAGTGCATCTTTCCCAGATGAATTTAATGTTGTTAATAACTGCTTGAAGTAAATTTTGTAGAACAAAGCTGTTTCTTGTGCTTTGCAAGTGAAGTTGTTTCAGCCTTGGGCTGAGAATTCTGCATTTTTGTTGAAATGTCACTAAGCAAACCTTTCTTTGTAAGAGTGACTAAAAAGTGATTTAGGTGTTCTGCTGTGTATATAATAATTCTGTAAGGTCATTGTGAAGGATGCCGTGAAGGATAACTTTTCCTTTCTCCCACAAGGACCAGGCTAAACTATATCACTGTGTTGTCTTCATGTTTGTGGAGAGAACTTGAATAGAATTCCTTTCTAGAATTGTTTTCCATTTCGATTGTTTTTAGAGAGCACTTACAGGCTTATGAATTATTTTCTGAGTATGCAGAATAAAAGTATGTAAAATATTAATATTTAGGAACATTGTATGAAATGAAATCTTGACCCATTCTGTACTTTGCTATGAAATCCTTTGTTGTAAATAACCTGGGGATATGAATCAGTTAGATACTCTCTTTTATGAAGGCTTAGACAGGTATTGCATAGTAATTTGGAGGGTTTCAAAGAAAGCAGATTCTCTCGTCTCATGCTGATTAGACATCCAATTCTCTTAGTTGCCATTGCCTTGGAAATCACAAACAAAATTAATTCTGTGAACCTAAGGAAACGGTTTTTATTTTTTAAGTAGCCTTCCCAAAATTGTTGCTAAATGACAACAAACATTTATTATACAGTTAATATGTATTGATAGAAGTAACCTACATCTTTCTGTTCTGGTACCATGTATATTTTTCTTTCTTGTTTATTTGTTTGAGTGAAGAAGGTTGTTTTCTTTGTTTTGATGTATGACTTGGGTTTCACTGAGCTGGGCCCCCTTCTAAATTGCATCTGAATAAATTTTTATCTCAGTTCTTAAGTTAGAGTTTAATGAAACAATACTTTTTCAGCAGCACAATGCTGCACAAAAGAAAACATCTTAAAAAAACCCAAATAAGAGCATACTCCTCTTCTGAATATTTCAATTGTTATACCATTGTTCACCAACAGATAAATATAAGCTCATTGTATACCTAAATTACATTTACTCGTCTAAACAAGTACATTTCCGTTAATAATACTCTGTATCTTGAATAATCATGTTGTCTTTCAGTATGTATTGTCTGGATAATTTGTAATTGTATTCTCAGTATGGGTGAATGCCACAAATAAATATATGTAGTAAATATGTTTTGGTTTATTATTACATTAGGGCAGCAGTAATGACGCTACCCCATTTTACTGAGTTTATTTGCTGTGCATGGATAATGAGCATTTCAGAAGGGTGGAAGTTCCCTCCCTGAGAAATGGCAGCCAGTCAATTGCTGTGAATGAGGTTTTAGAGCAGAGTTCCTTCAGATTTGCCTGTTTTATTTTCAGTATTGTTACTGAATTGAAGTTGCTGTGTCAGTGTCTCTTATCTGAGATTTCAGGTATTGCATATGTGATTCAGAGGCTTCTCAAAATTTAAGATTACCTCTGAGGGGGTGCAAAACATAACCAAGAAAACCAAGCTTGAGCCTTAAGTAGCCTTCCCTATTTCACTGTATGCAAAGCATTCACACAGGAACTGCAAATTGAAAAGGTTTCAAAAACTGTGTGTTTCAAATTAAGATATGCCACTTTTAAAACCAAAACCAAATCCAAAGTGCTGTTTGAGTTTCACTGTGTAGTGACTGCTGCTCTTTGAAATAAGGACATGGTAAAGGTCTGACTATAAGGGGAGTTTGTTCTGTATATACCTCCGTTATTAAAAAAGGACGGCTGTGCCTTTCAGTATATCTATAAACACTAACATCTTCCTTTTCAAAGGTTGATTCTAAAGAATTAATTTACCTCCTCCACACTAGATTTCAATAAATACAATCTGTCTTTCTTTCAGGAACAGAAAGGTGACTTTAGCTTGCTTTGTCTTAAGACTGTTGTCATAGGGAGTTTTACTGTTCAAACATAATGACATAGATCACAGATGGTCTTTGAGTAAATAAGATTTATTTATTATTGTAGCGATGTCTCAATACTTTAATTCAGGGATTCACTTTTGTGCCAGACAACACAAAATTCAGCTGAAGTACTTAAAATATGATTGAGATAACAGGTGTATCATACTACCTTGCAAGGGCAGGTACAGAATTATCTTTCTGTCACCAGAAATTAATTTCATAATGTTAATACAGATTCAAGATTAGGCACGCTTCAAATCCAAGACAGATTGTTGTCTCAAGCTGTTCTTAGACTAGTGAGCCAAATGGAATAAGGAATTGAGAGATAAAATAATCATGGAGGTATGAAGTTATTTTTTTTTCAGTGACATGAAACCACATGTGGACAAGATAGTGCAAAGTAAACTGGAGTGTAAAAAGGATGCATGTAGACTACTGTCCTCATACACATGTTTATTCCGTGGCAAGAACACACCTATCTTACAGTAACTTGTTCATGTACTGTATCTCTTTCTTCAAGGGCTCTGTTTTCACTAATACTGGTAATTTGCTCTGTAGAAGGGATGATCTGTTGGGGGATTGCCATGGGTAGGTATTGCTTCTGGTTGCCACAATACAACAGGTATTTCATTACTGGACGTGATCTGGTACTGTGAGGTGTGTCATCATGAAAAGCTCCTATGAGAGAAAGGATGCGGTTTCACTTTGAAATACTGAAACAGAAGATTTAGGTACTTCCTGGGTCTGCAGCTGATTGGGAGTTTGATTTTACCATGAGTTGACTAACCTTTATGTCTGTTTTTAGTAACTTAAGTAAGTAAAAATGGTAACTCCAGCTAGTTAGCTGGGTAGCTCTTTTTCTAGTCAAATATGTTTGGTCATAATTACTTGGAAAAATTAAGTAATTTATTCAGAAGTACAAATTGCAAGTGATAACTTCCCTGAAAACTGAAAAAAGGGGTAATACTGACTGTTGTCATATTCAGAATTTTCAAAAGTCTAACATGTATTTCAATGTTACCCAAAGTTGACTTTTGAAAGAACTGATTGCTTTCTCAGCTGACACACAAATTAATTTGTTTCTGAAGCCAGATCTTTGTTAAATTCACATTTGAATTTTGCATTTCAGCATTAGTCCTTGTAGATTGGTTACTTGCAATACACTTTGGAAGCTTCCCTCAGTGATCCAAAATGTTACAAAAAATGTTGTTGCAGTTGTTCCTACATTTCTCATCCGTGGTGCTGGGGCTTTCTGGAAGAATTCAAATGTCACTGCACTGTTTTGTAGCGTGCAGTTCTCTGTGAGCTCTTAAGTGCTGAAATACTGTTGAATCATGAGTCTCAGATCTGTATTAATATTATGAAATTAATTTTTGGTAACAGCAGAGATAATTCTGTACCTGCACTTTCAGGGTTCTATAATGCACCTGTTATTTTAATCATATTTGAGTATTTCAGCTGAATTTTGTATTGCCTGGCATCTAATGTACTGCTCTTACAAATGCTTCAAAGGGAGAACGCCTTTAAAACTTACAGTATTAGGAAACAAATGCAACTAATTGGTAGTTCTTTGCTATTTATTGCTGGGAAGTGAAGTGTTCCCAGGGTCACACTGCCAGAGAAATCTGAGATGAAAACTAGAAGTCTCTACTGACAGTGATCTGGTGTGTCTGTGCTCTTACGCAAAGCAGAACGAACGCCCTGATGTTGCAGCTGAAACAGTCTGCGTGTGCAGGACCCTGAAAAATGTGTCTCTGCTGTAGGCATTTATGGTTTGTAAATCATTGTTGTAACTAAGCATTGAGCAACCAATATTTCCCCATGACTATGATGAGACGAAACTGTTGTTCTTCATTAATGCTGAGGGAATGGGGAATTTGTGGAAATTGCCATAACTAAAAAAAGGCATGGGAATTTTCGTCTGAAGTCCAAGTGTGAACAGGTCACAGCCATAGCTTCCAGTGACACATTCTTTCCATTTGGGATTTTAAACTACCTTCTGGATAAGGCAAAAAAAAGAGGAGACATTTGGAACAGAATTTGTTGTGTGCTATGTATGGTTTGCGGAAAATAGGAGGGAAATGAATGCACTGAGCCAAGGGAGCAGCACGGCAGGCAGAGCAGTGTGATACCTTCATGAATCACTGCTCAAAGGCCAATCCCAGGGCTTGTAAGAAGTGCGAGGAGTGACCAGTAATAGCTTCCTAGCAGGAGAAGGATTTCACTGGCTTGTGATTACACCATCTCACAGGGGTGGCCATGCAGCCATGCAACCTGAGCTGGCCCTTCTTGACTTTCAGCGTCTAGAGTGCTGCTATTTCAGACAACTGCGTGTTTGAATGTGTGCCTACATTAACAGCTGCTCATGTGGAAGTCAAACTGGTTCCTCTTACTCAAGAATCCTTCTGCACATAGGTTAGCAACTGAGGTTTTACCAAGTGTGAACAGAGCTCTTTGTAAAACATTAAATATTTCTGGTCTATGCAGTTATGTTTATCTAAATATCAGAAGGCAAGAGTCCAGAGGAAGGATGCAATAATATCTCATTTTCCTTTGCCAAAAATAAAAAGAACAGATAACATTCTATTAATGCAAAGCAAGAGAAAATCTTAGTAAATTGTTTTTGCACTGCAGAATATGAATTTCTTAATGAGCCAGATTCCTTAGTATGAGGGTTTTTCAAATAATGTCATCTCTGGCAGGTACATTTTCTGAAAGGCTGACATAGCCTTGCAGTGGTGTGAAGGTAGTAATGTTTAAAGGTTGTGCTGGCTTAAGGAAATGAGCATACTGAAACAAAACTGGTTAATGGAGTGGATTTTTGCTAGGATATAAGAATTGAAATGCCATATGCTCATCCTCATACTGTTGTCTCATTGCAGGCTGAGCATCTGGCTTGGTTTGTTTTGGTACAGATATTTTCAGACAAAAAAGAAGCATGTAGATATCAGTAGGTTTAAGCTGGCAAGCACAGTTTCTGTAGTAGACATAAAGAATAATGGAGTATCCCACTGAAAGTCATGGCAGCTTGTATGTGGACTGTGCAATCTTGCCAGACATTTTGCTTACAGAACTGATGGTTTTCCTGTTTATTATACTGGTTTGAATCCTTGTGTCCGTCGATGAACACCAGTGGTGAACATGGGGCTTGAACTGAAGGCTGTTTTCAAGTATTTTAATTATGTTTGAAGTCAAAGCTTTATTTCAAAGTTCAAGGAACTTTTTTTTAATCTAATGTTTACTAGAATTACATCCTGCAAATATGTGCAGATAATGAGCATGTGTGTCCTTACACTGTATACTCTTATGCCAAAAGGAGGTTTAGAAATAGCAAGCAAGGCCTCCAATAAGATCAGTTTGAAATAAGTCTGATTTAAGGAAATCTGATGTTTGTCATTTGTCATCAGGTTGGTATTTAGCATAGCACCAGCTCTGTTTTTAACTTGCAGAGGTGTGCCTCCCCCACCGACCACCACTACTCTGATAGTAAGCCAATTCTTCAGTTCCAAAATGTTGTTAATTCTCTTTGGTTTTTAGTGTTATGGTGTCTGTTTTGCAAAGTGAGGAACTCCTTTGCTAGTGTGGTACAGTTTGTTTAGTTAAAGACTTGGTCATTTTCTCCCATTTTTCATGTTAACTGCAACAATGGTTAGAGGAATTGTTGGCCTTGGCTTAACTTGGTCCTCCAGAAAGCTTCTGGAGATGGAGCAAACACTTGGAGGTCTGATAATAAAGCTGTAGAGGTGTCTATTCCCTGCATTTTCAGGCTTTCCAGGACACTGGGGATTTCCTATTGGGCTTTCAGAGTCACTCTACCTGAAGGACAATAGTTTTGTAGAAACTTTAGGCCATTATGTTCTGTAATCCAAATGTGTACAGTTTTGAAAGGTCATGTCTTCTTCCTAGAAACAAGCTATGCTACAGTGAGCAATTGGGAATACTTACATGTATTTTTAAGCTAAGAAAGCAATCTTAACTGCAAGTCAGTTTTTAAATCTTAACTAACGTAAGGGTACAAGGCCAGTGACTTCATCTCCTACTGGCACCCAGGCACCTGCTACTTTCTTCCCAGTGTGCCTCCCTGCCCTGGCACTAGTGCTAGCATGCATCTGATCCCAAGGACTTGAACTTGGACTTGAAGCTGCGTCAGGTAGCCATACTAGAAATTTACTCTCACTGCATTCTTCCTAAATCTGCCCCTCCTTGCTGTTTCATACCCTGCCCTCCACTCCATGCCTCTTATGTTTCACCTAGGCTTAAGATTTACCCCGTTTCATATGCACTGAGGATTCTGTTCATTAAACATATTTCTTCCCTGTAACTTTTTTCCATTTTTTCATCTCTATTGCTTACAGTACACTATCCCCCATCTTCTTTGAGCCATGGTCCTTTCCCAGGTATCTTTATTTTCCTAGCCTGGTCTAGTCTGAAAGCTCTTTATGGGATGGAAGACACCATGTTTTGGTGTTGGCTGCGGTTCACTAGTTCACTTCTGTTAGTAGTATTCATCTTTAAATTTAACCTTTCCTATAATAAAAATACAAGAAGCTAACTTTGTTGTGTGATCTTTATTTTCAGTTTTACTTCCTTTCTCTAGTGCTGTAGTTGGTTCTTTTGGTTCTTTCATTAAATCAAACTAACTCATGTGTGGATTACTTCAGCTTTTGGTAGAAAATATCCGAAGTCTAAAGCTGAACTTGGTTTATGTCAGAGTGGATATGAGAAGTCTGTGCAGTACTTTTGGGACTGGATGGAGACGACTCCATGGGACAGGGTGTTGTAGCCTCTGGACATTTGTAGTGTACAGTGGCAGTACGGATCACAAGAACAGCATACAGAGGTGGCCCAGATTTACTGCCCTTCTTTTGGCTATGGCTCCATAGTAGACTTGCCCAGGGCATATAGAAGATACTGAAATAGCCCCTAGAGTGGACACCCCTGCAGATACTCCCCTTCTGCTGCAAGACTTTTGACGCAGGACAGTCTGTTGAGGCCACAACAATGTTGAGATGAGACCAGTGTGGTTCCCAGTTCCCACCCAGTCAGTGAGCTGACAGAACCAGCTGCACACCTACCACGGTATATGAACATACCACAGCTCTTCTGACACAGATGAGAGAAGGATGTGCACCCTGTGCAACAGTGGGGAGAGAGGAAATGGAGGCAGTGCTGTGTAGTCTGCTCTCTCTGCATGGCCAGCTCACAAGCAGTTTGGAGGCCACAAACCATGTGTGAGAGCCACTGGTGCACAGGACAGATCATATTTTCTTCATAAAAGATATTTAATGCGAGTAACTTCCCCTGGTTTGGGCTTTTTGTTTTTTGGGTTTTTTGTAGACAAGTACTAGGATCTGAATTTCAGTGTGACCTTTTGGTGCATGAAGGAAGAATGCTAAAAAGCAATGGATCAAAAAGAGTAAGGAGGAAGATTTAGAGAGAGATTAGCAGCTTCCTTAGAAACTGCAGATGTTTCTGAGGAAAACTGGGCAGACATAGACAGGCTTCTGGCAAAAAGAATCGTTTTGGGAAAATCTTTTCATTCTTCAGTTAGAGATATCCAAGTGTAATTTTACCATAGCTCTCAAAGTGAGCAAAACATTCCTAGTTTTGTAACAAGAAACATAAGCAGAATTGGAATTTCTCCTCTTGACTAAAACTAATAAGTTTCGTATTGTGAGTTTTATTTGTAACATCATTTAAGATGTTTCTGCATACTGGGACTCAGAAGGCTGTGTTTCTGAAACAGTAATGCATAATAGGAGTAGTGTCTGGTTCTGACTTCACTACCCGCAGAGTAAGTTTAGAATGTCAGGTTCTAAATTAAGTATCAGAATATGTGATTTCCCCATCTATTTTTTACATGTGAGTGTAGGATCAGGAGCTCTTTCAGCTGCTTGACTTTAACCAAAGCCAAGTTCAAACAGGGCCATTCAATTCTTTAATCTCTAATTTCTGAGGGGTTTTTGTTGATACTTTATGTCACTTGACCCTCAGTCCGTACCTCTCAGTACATGAGAAAGATTGTTGCAGGAATTTAAATTTAATCTGCCAGCATTAGGCTGGGGTCTGTCCCATGTCACAAAGTGCATAAGCACAAATGGGATGCAGTCAGAAAAGAGTACACAAGAGCAGACAGTTTGCAGCTTGACCCGCTCTGTGCATTAAGGCCTTTACAAGTCCTGTCTGATCACTCAGGGAGCTATGCCAGGTTGGGCACCTCCCTTCAGTTTACCTATAAAAGGAAATAAACCTTTTATGGGTGGAGACTCTTAATGGAATGGAAATGAATTCTTTATTACTGCTCCAGAGTCAGATTCCAGATGGTCTGGATATAACATTGTCACGTAATCAGCACTTCCTTTCACACTTATCTTGGTTAATGTCTGACAAAAGGTCTTTGAAATTGCAGGGTCAGTTCCCTTTGATTTTCTTAGTTTTCTGAAAATATTTCATCTTTAAGAGGAGTAAATTAATATTTAAATTCTTAATTTGCTTAAACCAGGTTTGTTTGTATAAATGTTCCAGTACGTACAGATAGGTCCAACTCTGAGGAGAAGACTTATATAATTTAGAGCAATAGCACAGAAATAGTCTTCAAGAAGCTGAAATAACAGTTTCACTGCTGATTTCTTACAGTCTTGTGGCTGCCAAGATCTGTGAAAGGGAACAGTACTGACTTCTCTGAACTTTAAAGCTACCTTGGGATAAATCTCCATAAACATCGCTTGAAATCTCAGACACATAATAAGATTTTCTTAATATTGGATATCTCATGACATAAAGCTGTTGTGTCTACTTTCAATTTTGTTAAAAACACTGTCAGAACAATTTCCTTCATGTTATTCTAGTGCTCCTGTTCCTGGCTAACACACTGGTGAGGTATGACAATTTAAACAGAAGTTGACTCATGTTTTTTGAATGGCAGAAAACATTTATTTTTTAGAATTAATGCTTACTTTATCGGTACCTTTTGTTCCTTTTGGTTCCTCTTGTCCCTTAAGAGTTTGTTGCAGATATGCATTCCACAGTTAAGTCAGCATGACCTGCTGGACTGAGCAGAAGGCAGATTTGGGAGTTATAAATCCAAGGACTTACTTGCTGTGTGGCCTTAAAAAACTTATTTAACCTCTGCTTCCCTGCCAGTAAAATCAGTATAACTTCCCAATCTTTAGCAATGTTGTCATTAATATGCATAAAAAGACTTTAAAATTAACTATTGGCACTGATAGCCTGTAGGGGTTTTTACTCAAAGTAATGGTATTCACTTCATCCAATATATTCATGGAAAAGGAATATAAATTACTTAATATGTGAATTAATAATCACATTGTTAACTATCATTTCTTTAGCACTTTTAGGCATGCATGAATTGCAGACAAAAGCTCTGCTCTTACATAATCACACTCCAGCTGAGACTCCTGAGCCAGTGTGTGAAGTCTCATTGATTTCAGAGGCTGTGGGCAAAAGCAGCTGGTGTCCAGAGATGACTGAGATCCAGAATCGTGGCCAAGTATGGAAGGCCTGCCAGTTTTCGGTGAGACATAATGGAAATGGAAGAAGACTAAAACAGAGAAGCTGAGCCAGGTGTTTGCCATTACCTAAAGTTTTTAAGAAACCCATTCCCTGTGTCAGTGCCTCTGGCTGAGGTTCAGTGTGGGCAGAGTAGGAAGGATTGTGAACAAGGCACTTCCCTTTCTTCCTTCTGGTGGATGTAGGTGCTCTCATGTTTCCCTCTTGAGCAGGGGATCAGTTTTCATTCTGGAAACAAGTTTGGCAGTAAGAGGATGTATGAGCCACGGAATCAGAGCTTTGGAAGGTCTTCAGTGACATTTCTCCATTCTTAGCACATCATTTAATGACAGCACTTGATGGCTGGGTCCTAAATCTACCACCCAGTCTCAGAAGTCAGGCCAGACATCGCATGTTTGTGTGCAGGAAGCTGGGGGGGTGCTCTCCAGCCGTGTCTTGAACTGGTTGTGGAGCTACTTTGCTCAGATTGCTCCAGTCTCACAGTTGCACTAATTTTAGTGGGGTGAAGATGAGTTTTTAAAAAGGAGTTTCTTCCTTTCCCATAGCATTTCCAAGTTTCATCTGTTCTGCTCACTGGGTTGCCAGTCCAGGCACTCACACAGGATCCTGTCTTTAAGGTCTTACTCAGCTCTTGTACAGCCCTTGCCAGCACCTGGTCCTGTGCAGTAGAGTTCAGGGACAAAACTCCTCACAGTATTAGAGGAGGCAAGTAGTCTGTTCTCAGAGCAGGTAGGGGCTCAGCTTGTCTTCTGGTATCTAGGAAAAAGAAGTTTGGAAAATCTGAAGGGAAAAAAAAGTAAAAGCAGTCAAGAATCCACTGAGAGACAGGAAGGAGGAACAGCAAAGGGAACTCAGGGTGCTGATGGCAGGTAGTGCTTTATGAGGCTTTATTTTGATGGTGGAATTCACTGCTTTCACCACCACTGTGCACAGTGTTAGAGTGTGGGAACAAAATGCCACCGTTCAGGCTGCTGCATTGTGAAAAGCTGCCTAGAAATGTCACCCTAATTTTTGTGGGTGTCTTGGTGCATAATATGCTAGCTAACTTGTGTCAGAGACACTTGTCTGGTATGGAAACAGCCAGACTGAAAAACATTCTTAGGGCTACAAGTGGTATAGTTACGCAGTCTTAGACCTCCTGTGCAAGCCATTTTGTTTCTGTTTTCTGTTGTGATTTATAAAATGTCCTTTGCCACATATTTTATTGCACTAGGCTGAGGCAAGACCAAGTGTGAACCTTTCTCATGAGATGTTCACGTCTAAGCCTGCATTGGCCACGCTCACTGCTAAGAGATCTGTCACTTTACAATTGATTGTCATATTTAAAAAGAATAGTGATTCTGATTCTCCCTCTGCAATCAAAGGTCCATCTTCCTCTAGAGCAGCTGAATCCTTTGCATTCCCTTACTTGGCTGCTTGCTCATGTCTCATGAGGATAAACACAGTTTAAGGGAATTTCCCAGGTGGAAACTCCCTGTTCTTAATGAGAACACTGAGTGCAGCATTAACTGTGTGCAACAGCCACTTCACTTTACTTTTGATCCANGGGGGGAGGGGCATGGAAAAAGGTGAGAAAAGGGTTTACTGACCCCTTATTAGTTGTCCAGATTCCAGTCTCACTTTCCCCATTGTAAATGCAGAGTAACTCCACTGAAGCAATGCTATTACTCCAGCTTTCAGCTGTAGAACTGGCCATCTTATTGTCTTGAGGTTCATTGTACATAGAGATATCCCGTAGAGATTGACAAAATTGTCCAATAAACCATAATGTCTCTTTCCAGCTGTGTGAATTGCAGGCAAGTCTCCAACCATTCAAAGCCCAGGAAAGTTTTTTTGGATATGGGCAGCTCATCCATTCATCAGAGATAGTGCCACGCCTCAGCAGGGCAGCTAACTTAGGACAACTAGCTTATGCAGTGAACTTTGTCTTAGCAGTTCGGTGGGTGTAAATATCTGGTTACAATTTATGATAGAAACACAAAAGGGTGGGAACTGATTAACAGTTACTCTGAGAATGTGGAAAAAGATGGGTAACCCAAGTTACATTGCTTAAATGCTGTCACTGACTGACTCCAAGCATTATTAAAACCCTGTGCAAAGTGTAGATTCCTCTTCTAAAGACAAGGTTAAGTGTTTTCTACTGCCAAATACTCTTCAAGGAGTTGCTACAATTTGTAAACAAACAAATTTCTTTGCTATTACAAAGCATCAGCTCAGACAGATTTTAGTCTGTGTGTCATCACTCTGCTGCGCTGTCCAGGTTGAAGACGTGCTCCTTTTATTCTGCCAAAGCTGGGTTATTGTTTTGTTGGTTTTTTGGGTTTTTTCAATGAACCAGCTCTAAGATGAGACACTTTGTGAGTCTCGCCTGCTTTTGTGAGTCTAGATGACAGAGTCAATCCTTTGTCTGAACCACACCGAGGAGCAGGATGAACTGTTTCACTTTAGGTCCATCCAGGTCTCTGTGACACCAAAATAAACTTAAGGTTTAGAAGAGGTATTTTTATATCCAAGTTATTTTAGTCCTTTCCTAAGCAATATTAAGATAAATAGCTATAATAAGTGTAAAGTGTGAGCCTCTATCCTGTCTCTCAGTCCTTGCAGTACAACAATGCTTGTATTGATGAGAACTGCTTGTAAAACCAGGAGGTGCAATTCTTAATGCATGGAACTTGGCTACTCAGTATTAAGTAGTTAATCTAGCTAAATTAAATATTGATTAAAAAGTTTAACCTATGCTGGCATCATCTTTAAACTCTGAATACATTTTCTTTGTCTTGGGAAAAATTAAAAAAAACAATAAAACAACTTGGAGTTTTAATAATGAGGCGCTTTGAAGATCAAGTCCTGAAAGCAGGAAAATTATTCCGAATAGCATATTGGAAAGCAAATGAAGGTAAAGGGAGAGTTGGTTATACATCTCAGCCAAGTAGAAAACAGAGAGTCTAAATGAACTAGACTAGATTTGTCTTCCTCTGTAGAGAATGACTTAGACCAAGTAAAAAGCTATGTGATTCAGGAAAGGAAAACTACTCTCTCACTGGGAATAATGAGGTATGATTCTTTATAAAATAAAATTAGAATTCAGTTCTGTAGTTCACTCACTGCATTTTAATGGCACCTTGCCTCATGAGTTTTCAGTGGCTTTGTCTTAGCTTCCATGTTTATTCATTATTTATATTACACTAAGGGTCTTTTTGTGAGAAAGCAGTATTATCTTGCCATGATTACTTCCTGAGTATTAAAAATCGAAGTCATAAATTCTGTGCTGTTTTTTTTAATTTATGTGCCCAGTATCTTTCTTCCACTGTGCTACCAGTGAAGGACAGAGTCCAGCACAGCACAGAGTTTATAAGTCGTAGGCAGTGTAGTTCCAAAAAGGCTGATGTGCATGAGATTATTATCATGAAAGACTTCCAGAGACTTTGCAGGAACTAGGTTTTTGAGGGGAACTGGCACCTGTTCCACTAAAGGCAATACAATCTTTATGGATATACCCAAAATTCCTCTGTCAGCTGATGCATGCAATGTGCTTCAAGAGCTGTGCAGCATAAATGTTATGGGTCAAAGCCGTTCTCTTTGAGCTTTGTATTGTAAAATGAAGAATAGTAAGAATTCCTGTAGCCCCATTGAAATCCACCTCCTGAAATCAGGAGCAGCAGAACTCAATTCTGCTGATGGCCCATAGCACACTGTCAGCCCCAGCAAGATCTGTCACTTGGTTCCTGAGCTGGCAGCAAGCACCCAGTTCTGGGGCAGCTCTTCTGACTGTGAGTCTCGGGAGGTGATAATGATCAAGCTGCATCCACTTCACTGGGTTGACCCGTTCAGCAAGTGAGCTTTTTTATATGTGTCTGTTGTGACATGCAGGGCTTTCCACTGTCCAAACCTGCCTCAAATACCCACAGCTAGTCCTCTTCTTCAGAAGTGGATGTTTTATCTGTGGAAGACAACTCACGGTGTCACTAAAAGGCCTATCTGCCTTTTTGGCACAGTAAAGAGTCCTGAGATTTCTCAATAAGTTTTCTTCAGTTCCTTTGCAAAAAACCTTCCCTTTTCAAGTGCAATCTTTCCATTCCTCCTGCCGTCCCATTCAGTGTTAGGAATGAATCATGGTTATGAAGTGAATTTGTCATCTGTTCAAAAGGAGTTCAAAGTTTCTCAGCTCTGTTAGTAAAACTAATTTTTTGCAAGGATCGCCTGGCCTAATATGAGAAGGGAAGGGACAGAGAGAAAGTTTGGGGTGGTCCTGAAGTCAGATGTAGTTCTGCAATTGCCAGTGCCATGGGAAGAGAGGAAAGTAGTGGCTGCTGCAGCTGGGTGGGCTGTCTTCATGAAGCACAGGGGGCACAGACAGACACAACAGGCAAATGGAGAGCCACCTGAATAACCACACAATCCACTAAAGTAGGCAGAAGTTTTGTGGAAAACTAGTGCACTAAGAGTACTGGTCACCATAGCTGCACAGTTAGTGAGATGCTTTAGGAACAATCACTCACACTCATTCCTGCAGCATCTTTTAACCATGGGATTTCAAAGCATTTATTAGGAAAAAAAATCCAGCAAACAAACAAACAAACACTCCCCAAAACAAAAAAACAAAACCCCACTAACACCCCCCAATATTTAAAAGGGTTTAAGCCCCAAATCAACACTTCCCACTTGCTATAAATATAAATAAAATTGTATAAACAAAAGCTCTGTTAATTTACAAAGTTAAGCATTCAGAAAATGTAACAAATATATTTCTGCCCAGATTTATTGTGCAGGGGTGGGGGGTGTTTCACACAGGGGCTGCAGCTCTCAAACACCTTACAGACACCCAGAAATCTACACTATGACTCTGTAAGAAGGTCAGATATGAACTGGAGAAATGGCAATAAAGTGGATGGAAAATTGTCTGGACTGCCTGATTCAAAAGGTTGGGATCAGCAGTACAAAATCCATCTGGTTGCAGGTTACTACTAGTGGTGTCCCCCTGGAACCAGCACTGAGGCCAACACTGTTTAATGTGTGTATTAAATACTAGAACTTGTGGATAATACCAAATTGTAGGAATGTGGTTGATAAGCTGGAGGGCAGGACTGCTATTTACAGGGACCCTGACAGTGGGAGGAGTGGACTGACAGAAGCCTCATGACAATCAGCAAACACAGATGCCAAGTCCTGCACATGGGATGGAATAGCCTTATGCAACATCTCAGTCTGGCCAGCTGTCTAAGAAGCAGCTTTGTAGAAAAGGAGCTGGGTGTCCTGGTGTGCCTCAAGCTGGATGTGTGGCAGCAATATGCCACTATGGAAAAGATCAGCCATGTGTTGGGCTGTGTTAGCAGGAGTATAGCCAGAAGGTCAAGAGCAGTCATTCCTCTCTGGTGTTCCACACTTGTGAAACCCCAGCTGGAGTACTGTGCCCCTTCTGGGGTTCCCCAATTGAAGAAGTTCACTGACAAACTGAAGCAAGACCAGCAGAGGGTCACCCAGATGGTGATGTTTGAAAACAGACAATCAGAGCTGCGTTGGTCCAGCCCCATGATGAGAAGGCCAAGGGAGATGTTTTCGCTCTCCACAACTCAGTAAGAGTCAGACTCTTCTATGTGGTGCACTCTGACAGGATAAAAGGCAATGAGCACAAACTGCAGCATGGGAATTTCATTCAGATTTTGGGAAGATAATTTTCACCATGAAGGTAGCTCAGCACTGAAACAGGCTGCCCAGAGAAGCTGTGTCATTTCCATCCCAGCAGGCATTCAAAATTTGACTTACAAAGTAGTGAGCTATCTGATCCTGCTGCATTAACCTTTAGTGGAAGGAGGGACAACATGACTTCCCAAGGTCTCTTCCAATATAAATGATCCCAATTCTAAGAGGAAGGGCTGCTGAGGGGAAGTCAGTCCCACTAAAAGCTATTGTTATGATATGAAACTTACTGGTTGAGAGGGATGTGAAATGAAAAGCTTGTGCCATCCGACAAAAACAGTTTAGATTTTAGAATTTTCAAATTCCTTTAGTAGGTCAACACTAAGGCCTTTCTAAGTTTTGCGTTTTGTTTCTCTAAAAGGACACGAGAAATAATTATCTGTTTGTCTGGTAATCAAATAGTAACCTGGAGCTCTTTCATCCAGAAAGAGTGTCCTGATCTCCAGAAAGTGTCCCTCTACTTTCCCTGGCACAGCATAAACTCTATCTGAAATAGTGCCTCTGAAAAGGGTAAGTGAGGCATCTTTACAGGGAAAATAATTCAGTTGGAAATTTCTGTCCAGGTCTGTGTCGCCCCTGCTGTGCAAGACCACACAGCAACTTTAGAAGAAAAAGTAAAGAAAAAATTCCCTCACATTGTAACTGCTGTAATTTCTGAAATAGACAGAAATTGCAGATACAAAGAATTTGGCAAGCGTTTTGCGATTAACACCTCTGAAATGTAAAGCATGTCCCAAAACAGATTATAATCGTAAATGACAGAGCTCTTCTTTTATGTCTCATGCAGTAATGATGAATTTGATCTATACAGGGACTTCCCACAATTTAATAAAAAAAAAAAAAGGCAAGATTGAGACTTCAGACTTTCAGCTCACATGGTTGTCAGTGTCTTGTGACTGTGGTGCTTTACTGTGTGGCAAGAGGGGCATTGGTAACCAGTTTGGGAGCAGACTTCATGATCAACTACAAGATTAAAAATCTTGTCTGTGATAATGATAGTGGCCTTTATCTTCCTTGCATAATTCAGAAAGTGCAAAGAGATGTAAATGTGTCCTAAATATCACATCAAATCTTTGGTGCCTGCTTATTCACCACCTCTTTTGCCAGAGATGGTTAATTATGGCTGGAAAATGCTCCCATCTGCATGACAGTGTCCTAGACATCATCCTGTTAGCCAAGTCTGAAGAGGTGAACTCTGTCATTCTTATTGTCTCTCCTTCAGCTAAATCTAGACTGCATTCAGATGAACATTCAACATTTTATCTTGCCATTTTACTCTTCCATTGCAGATCTTCTTGATCTCTTCTGGGTGGGCATTGCCTCTGCCTGGATGACCAGTGCCTACCACAGCAAGTTCCTGTCCCTTAAGCACTACTGCAATAGAGTAATAATTATTGCAAGCCATCCAGTTGTGGGCACAGTCTTACTGTGGATAATGGTGACAGCCAAATGAGAACCATGAGGAACTTATTTTTATGCTGCTGGTAATTACACAGCATTTGGGGAGAGCATGTGAAGCAGCAACAGCCACATCTCCGTGCTCTGTGTTAGCTATCAGTCTTATACTACATTGTCATGAATGGTATGAAGACTGCCTAACCAGTTCCCAAATTTCTTGGTGAATACAGGGAAGGTTATGCTTCATGGATCTGATGGTCAGAAATTGACCATCCTAGCTGGCTTCCACCTGGGTGAGGCCCAAGGATGCTTAGAGCTGCCCTTGACCATCACAGGCAGCATATTTGGGAATTCCCCAGGAGCCTAGGAGAACTTGGCTTCCCACAGACACCCTGGGAATCCTAGGGAGTCTTTTCTTACAACATATTTGCTGACTTGATTGTGATTCTGCTCAAACATGGATCCTGGATCCTTGATTTGATCCCTGGACCCTACTTCCCTTCCTGGTTCTTCATTTCCTGCCCCAGCCATTCACACTTGCCCAGTGCCATCCCCCCCGACACCCTGGGTGTGTGGAGGGGCAGGATGTCCCTGCTAGACTCCTGAAAAAGTTTTTCTCCATAAATGCTTCACCACATCCAAGCCAGGATGTATCTCCAGAGAAAAATGTCACTTTCCTGAACGGGACCACTGTGTTCAAATTAGACAAGGAAAGTTTTAAATAGCTTTACTAAAGCCTGTTTACCAAGCCTGTGAACTCTCAGGCCATGAGAGGGAGCTTTTAAAATGCTCTTCATGTACAGGAAAGGCTTTTGTCTTTGAGAGTTCAACATAGGTCCCTGTCCCAGACACACAGTCCTGCTTAGCAGCGGACTCCCATCCTCTGCCCTTCTGCTCCCCTCTGCCTGCTGGAAGTGAGGGATGCCAGCAGCAGGCAGTGACTCAGCCGGCCGGGTTTGGAGCAGTTCTTATCTTGTGTTTATACTCTCAGTGTACAGTGCATGGCTGCAAGAGAGGCCTGCCCAGCTCAGCCTGCTATGGCTGGCGACAGAAAATGTGCTGCCTGACGTATTCAGAGGGGCAAATGAGTCAAAGGGGTTTCAGCTTCTTTCCATCACCTTGATATTTTCACTTCTTCTTCTCTTTTAATAAATCTTCATGTTTAGAAAGACATTGTGTGTGTGATTATGCATAATTCTTCAGGGCATGTTGGTTGTTAAACTGTTAGCCTTAATAAATAGTTTTATCCTGTGGTATTAAGACCAGTATTTCTGACAAGCTCATGGCAACAGACCTAAGAAGTCTGATCCCCACAGTTAAGTACATGAGTTTTTTACAGCTTGGAGACAGGGGACGGGGTCAGGCACCCAGCTGCCATGGCACTTACATTTCCAGTCAGCTCTGCCACTGTGGTAATTGTCATCAGGGGCTCATGTTCCACAGTTGTTCTCTCCTGTGGCCTCCTTTCACATCTCTGTTATCCTGGGGTAACCAGAGGAAAAAGATCGATGTGATACAGTGAGGAGCAAGGCAGAGTTTGAGATATTTGAGTTTCTTAATTGTATTTCTAGATTATCCTGTGTTCAGCATTGGAGAAAATGGTCTTATTAAAGTTGTTTAACTTCAGAAGTTTCAGAATCTCTCATTTGCAAAACAACCCTATCATGTTCTTACACACTTGTACCTGTAACTAGATATTTGAGGCCCAGATGGACGGTTTATTCTTCTCAAGCTTTTGGATGGAAATTATCTTGAGCTTTTTAAAATACGCCTGAGTGGATTATAACGTTTTGGTATGTGGTCTTGTTTTTGAATGATGAGTTGGAAAGTTTTTATCTTTGAGTTTGTAATTTTCCTTACTGTGCAAATCCCCCTAGAGGAGATCACAGAATATTCTGAGTTGGAAGCGACCCACAAGGATCCTCAAGTCCAACTCTTAAGCAAATAGCCCATACTGGGATTGAATCTGCATTATTAGTACCATGCTCTAATCAACTTCAGGAGGAGCTCTCAGGCTTGTCTCCCCCACAGGCTGTACCCTCTCCTTAACAGTGTGTTGGAACATTTCTCTACAAAGTTATCAAAGCTCAAATATCTGAGCAGTTTCAATGTAGACAGTCTGTGCTCGGGGACTCCAGCATCCATCCAATGCAACTTGCTTGTCCTTTGGGTCAAAAATGGCTAATAAGGATGAAGGTAACACATCAAACTCCTTCAGTGTTACTATTGATGCTTTCTGACAAGCTGTTGACTGAAAGGAGGGACCCTGCAAACACTTTCTGTTAAGAAGAAAAAAAACAATAAACATTTTTTTAATGCAATCCCTTTCATTTACAAAGCATGTGTAGTAATCTGTTTCTTTTAGAGCAGAAGAAATCTAATAGCAGTGACAGCATCTTGGAGCTGGGAACAAAGACATTATTTTTCAGCCAAAAGTCTGTACTAAGGGTGGGGGATTTTTCCTGCTATGAAGACGTCTATGTTTGTCTGCATTTAGTAGCTAGCTTTTTTTTCTCTGCTGTGTCTCCATGTCTTTAACATTTACACAAACCGCCAGAGATAACAAAGGAGTCACTCCGCCTTTGTTGTGAGGCAAAACCTTTGTTGTTTGAGTGATTTGGTTCCAGAAGGGAGCCTAAGCCTTCCTGTGATAATGGGAAGTGGCTGTGTCCAGCCCGTAGCATTAAGTATCATCATAATAGCTCTGAAGGTCTAAGGACATAGACAAGGAAAGGACTGTAGGTTTAATTTTTCATGTGACAAACCTATGCACTCAAAAACTATACCTAAGTCTTTGGGCAACTGAGTTTGTATTATACATCTGAGACACAAGCTGAAATTTTCACAGTTCTGGTTAGGAACAGTCACTTTGAGATCAGTTTATTTTTAATGAAATAACTCTACTAGACTAAAGTAATGACACCCATGGACCACAGAGGGTGTTGGTAAGGGAGAGGTGATATACAGCGACAGGTAGAAAGCACCTGAGGACTGAGAAGCATTAGCAGATGAGGGATGTGTGAAACACTGCAGGATGACATCAAGCAAATGTCTCTGCTGGTCTGCTGATTTTTAGAAGTTAGTAAAGGTGATTGTAATTCCTGGGCTTATTTTTGGTAGATCTTTCTTGAGAACCGACGAGTAGAGAATGGGTTAGTGGTTTTATGGAAAATGTTCTCTCACAGGAAGCTGACTTAAAGATTGTCTTGGAGAGGTCATGCTGCTGGGCATTGGTCCTGGGCTTGCTTCCTCAGAGACCACTGCACATCACAGCTAGAGTCTTCCTCCCTCAGATTCTACACTGCGGAAAGTAGTAATAAGAAATCCAAAATACAGTCATGTGGATTTTCTTATGATTTTAATACTTTTCTCTTGTCCTCTTGTCTTGCCTGATAAACTTGTCCAGCCATCCCCGAGTCATTTTGAGTATCTTTTCTGACACAGGAGAAAACACACAACCAATTCCCTTCAGATTTAGTTCAGCTGCGAGAGGCCAAGCAAGTGTGGTTATGGAGGGTGTGGTGCCTGCGCAAGCTTATCAAAATCAGATAACTCGGGAAACTAATTACAACTTTTCACTGCTGTTGCAATCTCTTCCCTGGAAAATAAGTTTTCACAAGAATATTTCTTGCATTAGAGGTGAAATCAGATCCCCATCCTGCACTTGCTGTGTTTGGAATATTGCCAAAACGCTCTTTTAAAAAGACATTCCTACTGGAGTACGTCATGGACTATTCTTGCTCCCAGCTCAGATGGAGAACCGGAATGCAGACCTCCCAGTCACACACAAGAATGGTGGCATTCGAGAGGCTCACATTGCAATCTAGAGAAAATAAGCACCAAGGCAGAGGCAATATCACATGAAAATGACAGGGGGAAATAAGCAAAAGCCATGTGCTGCTGTGGAAGGAGCTCGGCAAATCCGCAGCCCTACAAACCTGCATTTAACACTGGCCAGAGCTTCAGTCAGTATAACAATTAGCTGGCACTTACACATACCTACTTACACTAAAAAGTTGGTTTGTTCCCTTTAAAGGCAGTATTTCCACAACAGAATGAGCTGCCTAAAGAGTAAAGTGAAAAGCATGGGGAGAAGGAAGCATCTGAGCTGAAAATGGTGAGAATCAGATCATGGAAAACTCTTGGAGGCAGAGCACTATGTGCAGTCTTCTTCATTAATCTTCTGGTTAGCCTATCTTCCTTAGAAGGGGCTACCCTTCTGTAAGGAGAAATTAGTGTAAATATATATATTCTGAGCTAGTTTTGGTTTAGGTTCCTTGTTTCCCAGGTTTATTTTAAACAAGCAGACCCACCCCCTCCCAGTAAACTTTTCCTACTTCCTTTGGTGTCACGTCAGATTAAACCTGGAATATCTTTTAGAGATCACGTGAAGATGGTTCTATTTTCGCCGGGTAACTGTCAAGTAGAACAGACTGTGACAATAAAAATGTTGATCTCTGTGGCTGATAAAAGAGTGACATTAAGTGAATCTCACTGATATTTAATTTGCAAACTGAATTGCACCAATTGAGGAAGGGGGAAAGCAGCAACACTTGTGTTGATGAGAAGTTCTGCATTTGAAAACACTGCTTATTAATGATTCAAAACATACAGTTCCTGGGAGCTGTAAACAAGTTCAGTATTCTGCACACTAATCCATAACCATTATCATATGTAGAGAACGAGAAGTTACTCATAAACAGATGTTCCCTCTGCCAAACCCATTCATTTAATGCACATTTTACTTTCCAAGTCCTAGTTACCTTTCTGTGGTGAGTGGACTACATGAAAGGAGGCAAAAGCAGGAATTAGTTTGCCTGCAAAGGAGCAATGTCTCCATGCCTTCTGGAGCCTTTTCCACCTTGCCTTGCAGTGGAAGAGTTGTTCATCTTGGACTTGCTCTCACTGCCCTGGAGGGCAAGCAGCTTTATGTTTCCAGGCACTGTGAGGCAACAGGAGATGCCAAACTTGTTCTGTTACCAGAGAGCTGTGTCATTAAATGTGCTCTCTGCACTGACTGGGAACAAAGCCTGGCATTCACAAATGCTTATGCCCAGAGACAGCAATTATCTTGCCATAAGTTATAGGTGAGCTTTCAGGAAAAGGTTTGCCAAAAGCAAAGGGTGGAGGAACAATTACTGCTCAAATAATAAATAATTTCTAAGTTACTTCATGTTTCTCAAGGTCTGGTTCAGCCAGGTGTCAAGTACCTCTAAGTACGGAGATCCCACCATCTTTCAGGGCAGTCTCTTCCTCTGGTTAAGTATTCCAGTGAAATTTTTCTCCATATGTCCAGCTGGAATTTCTCTCTTTTTTCTATGCACATCCAAGAAGCATGTAACTCAATCTTTGCTGTAACTCCCTATAAGGAAGATGTATGCAGCATAAAGACCTTCCCTCAGCCTTCTCCAGGTTAAACAAATCCTGTTTTCTCAGTCCCTCCTGCTGCAGTGAGTGCTGCAACACTGTGACTGTCTTGGTGACTCCCTGTTGGACTCTATCCAGTTTGCCAGTGTTTTACTAGGAGCCCCAAACTGGGCACAGTAGTCCAAATGCAGTCTCATGAGTACTAGACAGAAGGGATGCTTACATGGATTCTTACAAGGAAAAGGCCCGTCATGAATTAAAAACCTGGCCAGGCTATGCTGAGCTCTCACAAAACTCCATCACTGGAATAACATAAGGGGGGGGGGGGCGCTTCTCAAGGGGATTTAAAGAAGGGACAAGAGACAATGAGCAAAAACGGAAATACAAGAAATTCCATTGAAATGTAAAAAAAAAAAAAGTCTCACTGTGCAAGTGGTGGTCTAACACTGTAACAGTTTGCTAGAGAGGTTGTGAAGCTCCCATCCTTGGAGATACTCAAAACACAACTGAACACAGCCCTGAGCAACTTGATGTGCCCGACCCTCCTTTGAGAAGGGGTGGGTTGATGAGATGTCTTCTAGCCTCAACTATTCTGTGATTCTGTAAACTGCTAAGTGAGATTAAAGAAGCTAAATGTTTAGGGCAGGTTATAGGATGATCCACATTTGGATCAATGCTTTATCAACATGAGAGGCAGAGACACAAATAAAAGATTGTTAAATAAAATAGCCATAGAATGCACAAAAAGATGTTATTCTGGAATTGGTGTTGGGTGGCATGCAGAACCTACTTCAGATGTTAATGGGAGAGCAGTTCTGTGATAGTAGTCACAGTACAGTGAGGTCAGTGTTGCATTGGGAGAGAACAACCCAATCATATTCAGATAATGGATGTTCATTTTCAAGAGAGGCTTGTCAAAAGGAGATTTTTAAAAACAAATAAAAAAAAGTAAAACAGAAAGAAAGTCTTAAAAAGAGCAGTCCAAAAGCAAGAAGGGGAATGGGCTGCTTGGACACTATTAAAAAATACTATCTTAAATCCCAGGTAAAAGCCACAATTTGAAAAGAAGACAATGTGGTCCAAAAAGGCCATTTCATGGCTCAATAAGTACATTAAGGATACTATCACAAGGAATAAATTAACGTTTAAAAAATTGAAAGCTTACCCAAATTTGGAGAATAAGAAAGCCCATAAAATATGCAAGTGAAAGAAGTCCATGGGGATGGTAACAAGTACATAGAGAAACCAGATATATTTAGGTTTTCAGGTAGATTTTGACAATTTCTCAACAAAGGCTATGAAGAGGCTAAGTCATCATGGACTGAGTAAAAAGTCCTTTGAAAATGAAAGGTAAGGGATCAATTGTGACTTCTTCAGGATGGAGAAGCAGCAGCAACAGAACCCCTAGGAGTCACTCTGGTATTACTCAAAATCTTCACCAGCAGCCTGTTGTAAGGATGCAAGTCTGGGATGCCCAGGTTTGCAGTCAATGGCAAGTTCATTTATCTGGTGAGATGCTGAGCCATAGGTGAAGAACTCCAGGAGAACTTAACAAAACCAAGACAGGGGCCAGAAGGGTGACCCATGAGCTCCAGTGTTCACAAAGTAGGATGATGTCTTGGGTAGAATAATCTGTAGAATAATCTATGGAATAATCAAAATCATGTTTACATGGTTCTGAACTCGCTCCTGGTAGCCATCACTCAAGAAAATGGTCTTGGAGTTAACATGGACTATTCCCTTAAAAATTCAGCTCGGTGTGCCGTGGTAGCCAGAAAGCCAGGAAAATGGTGAGCATCTTCAGGGAGGCTGGTCCAGCTTGGTGCACCCACACCTGTAGTAGTGTGTGTGGGTCTTGTCTCTGCACCAGGAGAAGGATACAGTGAGTTAGAGAAAGGAAACCAAAGGGCTAAGGGAAACAACTTTCTTAATGGGAAAAATTGGAAAGCCAGGGTTGTTCACATTAGAGAGGAGATGGCTGGGGCATGATCAAGACCTTCTAATTAACTTATCTTTCTTAGAGGTGAGTGCTAAATCTGGTCACCTGGCAGTGAAGGAGTAACTTGCTGAAGATAAAAACATTTGTTTCCAGGAAATCAAAGGTTTTGTCAATGCTTTTGGTAATTCCCCAAAGGAACTTGTCACAAGCACCAGGATTGTTCCTCTGCTCTTCTCACACCCTGTGCCCAGGAGGCTCTGCAGATGGCTATGTAATGTCCTGTGTTCTGCAGGAAGTCAGATTTTTGCCCTGTCACTCTTGAGCCAAGGGCTAATCCAAGCCGTGGGTGTGCAGTGCTGCTGGAGCTTTTACTTGAGAAGAAGTAGAGGTCCTGGGATCAGCAGGGCTGAATCATTTCCATTAGGGCCAGGCATTTGCTCCATTCTTCTAGCCAGCTTGTTTGGAGTGTCCTTTTCCATTATGTGGTTTGCAGTTGTGTCCCAAAAGAAAAAGAAATTATATGTGTGCCTTTATGCTCTTTGTAATATATTTTAAAAGGGGGAAAACCCCTTTGTTTTGATTTTGCTTCCAAACAGGATTTTTTAGTTGTCTTTTGAAATTTTTTTGCCTTATTTTGTTTCACTGGTTAATGTCATAATTCCTCTTTCCTGTTTTTGCTGTAGGACTTCTTAGATGGTTCACAGATGTCCACCGAGATTGAAAAGGTAGCATGCTGAATCCTGAACACAAATAATCTTCATTTGTAACTTGAGCTGTT
This sequence comes from Campylorhamphus procurvoides, assembly GCA_013396655.1. Taxonomy (NCBI): domain Eukaryota; kingdom Metazoa; phylum Chordata; class Aves; order Passeriformes; family Dendrocolaptidae; genus Campylorhamphus; species Campylorhamphus procurvoides. Next base: position 970,827 of record WBMV01001015.1, on the reverse strand, counting down.
ATTGCCCACAAAAGAAAAGATATTCCACTTGATCTTGCTGCTTTGGTTTCTCTTTTCCCTGGAAATTTTAAAAACTGCCTCCCAAGCCTTGCACAAGCCCCAGAATAGTTTTTTTACAATAACATCACAGCTCAATTGGCAACCTTCCCCAAAACAAATCTTTCCTCATCCCATAGTTCCTTCAGGCCTTTGCTAAATGCAGTGGAACTTTCTAATCAACAAAGCCATTGTTTTTCTTTTCCTTCATCTCTTCCCACCTAAAGCAGCTTGTTGTCCTGTTCAAGTATCTATTTATGCTGTTTACTGCAAGAAGCTGGGGTGATCTGTAGGCATAATTTCTCTGGTTCTCCCTATTAGCTGTTTTCCTCAGAATCCCCTTCATATCTATTTTTTCACTCAGACTTGTACTTGAGCTCCTAGGTATGACCCTCTCTCAACTTTCCAGGTCTAAACAGAGGTGTTTCTGCCTCATCTGCTTCACATACTGAATGTCTTTGGAGACGGGCCTTTCCTAATTTTGCGTTTTTCTGTTTCAGACAGGACATCCTCTTCTTAGAGGAAAGCCATGATTCTTGAGGCCAGCAGTGACAGCCCTATGCCATCTGACCCTGTAAAACGCTATTGCCAGCTATTTCTAGTGTGTGTATCATGCTATATTTTCTTCATAACACAGGGTAAAAAATACTTGGTTGGAATGTTAACTATCCACTGGAGATGGGGGCAAACATCCCCATGCCTGCTGTCCCAACAAGTGTTAGAGTTGATTGTGTTCCTGCAGAGGAGCTGCATGACAATTCAGCAGAGAAAAGTGACTGAGCATCAAGTGTCCCAAGCATCTCTGGAAATCGTATAATGTTGTTTTCATGAGTTTCCGATCTTGCTAAGCTGGGATTGACTGAATGCTCTGAGGGAGTTCAAAATGAGAACAGCTGAATCACAGCAGACTCACTGGAGTGATTGAAGGCAACTGCAAGCAGAAATCTGCATGAGTCATCCTGAAGAAAGAGGCCAGAGAAAAGGGTGGGTGTGCTTTGTATTAAAGTACATAGCTCTTCTGGGAATATGAACATCTCAGGACCTTCTGCTTTCCTATTCTGGTGTAAATCCAAAAGAGATCTACTCTTTTCTGTTAATTGCTCTAGATATGGATGGGTTCTGATGGGAACAAGAGGTACAGCCCAAGCACTCATGCCCATTTTGTCCTTAGATCTGCCTGGGTTTCACCTGCTGCAGATCCATGGAAGTGAGATGGTATCCCTTCAGAGCAAAGGTCCAGGGCTGAGCAGGGAGAACACTGTACCCAGAGACATTACAGGACCATTGCCTCAGCTTCTTCCACTGTCGTATGGAAAAACTGTAAAGAAAAGGAGCTGCTTGTCTTGCACAGAGGCTGAGACCACAGTGCCTCTCATAGTAGGGCCATGCCTTGCCCTGATGTTGCCCCCATGCACAGTCTTCATTCCACACCCTGTCTGACCAGTTGTGCTTCACCCTTCTACACCTCTGACGCTTGCCAGTGCTGGCAGGAAATGGGACTGACAAGAGCTATTTGACTTGATAGGTGGGTGCATGGATTTTTTTGGGGTCTCTTTTTTTTTTTTTTTTTGTGGATTGAGAGATTGGCAATGCCACAAAGGGTTTTGGTCTGAATCCCACAGAGCAGTATCTCAGCACCCTCACATTTTGACATTAGCCCCATAGTCTTTGTAAAACTGTGTTTTGTAGTTCACAGTAAATATCTACCTGGTAAATACAGCCACCACCAAGGGTTTGCTTGAAATCCCTGAAGGAAAATAGGTGCCCCATCATCTACGTATCCCATGGTTGTTTCTAGAAGACTGTGTGGCACCCTGCTATCCTCAAACCAAATAACAGTTTCCCCTGCTCATTTCTGGTGAAATGGCTGTGTGGTGAGACTGCTCCATAATGTCCTTCTGTTGGAACCAGCTGGGTGAGACCACACAGTTTAAATCATCTGTCAGCTTCATGACTGGGGTCCTTTTGACCCCTAAAGATACAGGATAGCCCAAGTGAATACCTGCCCCAGCAGTCTGCCAGTGCTGAGCAGCTGAGTGCTCACTCACATGCTCCCTGCTGCTGAGGGGCTCCTTCACAGTGACTCCAAAGGCTTCCTCTGGCCAGGCTCCTGCTGAATTTTCCACTCGGGGCACTGTTACTTACAAGGTGTCATGTGTCCACAACAAGGTCCAAGCAAAGATCTCAAAGTCCTGTAGAGATGGAAATTAGTGCCATCTCAACAGTGGCCTTCCTCAGCTTGGTGCCATGGCTGCTCCCATAGCTCACCTCCTCTCTGCCTGGCTTTGTCTTCCTGGGTTTGTTGGGTTTGCTGCTTGCCCTTTGTCTTCGTCAGAGAAGGAATGGCAATGTGACCATAAACTCTATGTTCCCCCATGGTGAGGCACCTCCACATTCAACAGAACTAAGGCTAATGTTTACAAGAAATATTCTAATTCCAGTGTGTGAAACCATCCTCTTGACAACAGCTTTCTGTGGCTAAGCATTAAAATGTTTATTCAGACTGGACCAAGGCCTATTTCAAGTCAAAATGCCATAGTCAGACACTCCTACATCCTACAAGAGCATTCCCTCACACTGACTGTGACAGGGCTGTTGCTGTCGGGGGGGATGGAAAGATTCTCTCCTGCTCATACATTGTGCTCTTGTTTCTGAAAAGTGCTGCAGTCAGTCAGTGGTGGCTCACTATGTAAGAACCCTTGCTACTCTGCATGTGAATGAGCGCCCAGCACTTTCAGCACACTATGAGATGGGCAGTTCCCCTTTTAATGATCTGATGTCAAATAAAAATATATATGGGAAAATATATGCATCAGCTGCCTTCACCTGAGCATTGGATTTGCCTGCATGTTCCCACCAATCTTCAATAGAGGAAAATTATATCTTGAAAGTTTTCTTCATTTCTAGTTTCTCTGTATCTTAATGTGAACATCTAATGTTTAATGACATTTGAGCTGGTTTTTTCAGGCTTGGGGTTTTTTTGTTGTTGTTTTTTTAACCACATTATTAGAAAATTTCTCCTCGTGATCTTATGATATGAATAATCTTTGGGGTATTATGGCATGTATCTTCCCAGATGAGTCCAGAAAATGTAATCAGGTGAACAAACAGAAGTGTAATTACATATTCCTGCACCATGTAAGTGGTTTAATAAGTACATAAAAATACAAGGCTTTCATTGACGAATGTGATTCTCTGCAGAGAGACACTGCAGCAACAAATGAAGTGACAGGCATGTGTGTATGCCTACCTGCGTATATCGTGCCCTCCTGTTCCAGAGTGTGGCATTACTAATTTGCAAAACTGAAAAATAAGAAGAAATTATCACAATTCCTCACAAATAATGAGATTTTAAAAAGTCTTTATACAGTGAATTCTCTGTCTTCCAGTCTTCAGGTTCTTCTCGGGGAGATACTTTCAAGCTTAAAACAAAAAAAGCATTGTTGAGATTCCTATATAATCAAAACAGGGCTTGAAAAAACACCATTTGACATGAGCCACACACTGAAGCTGTGAGAGCTGGCAGCAGTGACAGTATTACAATTAAGAATAACATTTTTTCCAGATAGGATAAACACCATTTGTCACTTCACAAGTTTTGGGATGTGAAAATGGAACTACAACTATTTCCTTTTCTCCTCCAGATGTAGTTTATCTTGCTTCATCATCTGACCTTGCAAGTCTTAGTAGACATCATTAATGAAATTTAAAGTCTCCTCTCTTTCAGCTCTTCTCCTCATTCCCCAATTTTGACAGTTTTCTTCAGCATTGATATCCAAGTGCTTTATTACTGATTGGCTGTATCACTTCATACTCAAAATGTGCTATACCAGAAAAGGAAGGTCCAGAAAGGAGGACAAAGAAGCGTGGGAATATGTGAAGTTGTTCATATCCATTGTGGAAAAATCTGGTATTAGTTATGGCAGCACATTTCAGAATTGCCGGTCTCGGGTCTGTATGACAGAAGTAAATTTGCAGCTCAACTGGATGCCTGGGTAACTTTTTGTTATGACAGTTGCACCCTGTACAGAAATGTCAATAAAGCTGTTAGCTATTCATTCCATATGTCAGCAAACAGGAGAGGGATGTGTATGACCACATCCACGGGTGCAGCTGGGAATGCTCACTGCAGCTCTGCAGAGCAGAGGGAATCTAGAGAGGATCCCAGCCAGCATTTTCCAATATTCATAATGCAATATTCTGGTGCACATCATCCAGGAAATCTGTGTGAGTGTTGGATATATAACAATTTTGAACACCTCTGAAAATCCTTCAGCCACAAGAAGTATGCCACTAAGTGAAACACAGCTGCAGGGTGCTGGATGGACCATTGTTTTTCTCAGCAAAGTTAAAAAGAGATTTTTAATGGCTACAGAAAAATAGCACCCAGGTAATGCCTCTTGCTGCTGAGATAGCATAACAAGGCATCCCCTAAGGGACACAGAGGAAAATTAGCCAAAATATGCCAGCAGCACTTTGAAATCTGTCTCTTGCTCTCCTGTGCCTGGCTCTGAGCCATAGTGGGATCTCCCTGGGGGATTTTACCTCCCTGAGTGACTGTCAGAACTCTGCTTGCTGGTGTGCTCTGCTCCTGCCTGAGCTTCAGGCACTGACAAGTCATAATCTTTCTGACTGTTTTTCTTCTATTGATCCAGAATTTGATTTTTTTTCCCCCAGACAGTGCTCTTCAAAGTGATGAGAGGCAGCCTGGATGTGGATGGCCAGGCTGGAAGCCCTCTCAAAGCTCAAGAAAATGCACATTTCTTGCAGTCTCATTGCAAGAGACACACAGGTCCCCTCTGCTCACCCCTGTCCTCACAATGGTGGTGCCCATGTTTGTGGAGAGAAGCACTACTGTGCTGCCTTCCCTCTGCCCTCCACCATGGAGACTGTCTTTCCTGGGTTCTATCTTGATGTCAGCCTGCACTTGATACTCCAGCAAAGCACAGCATGTGAGTACCAACTACTCTGTCCACCCAAGACCACTCAAAGGAAGGTTAACTTAGAGGGAGACGCTGTATTTAGTGCTTGAGAGAACATCACCCTACAGCTACCACTAGGAACAAAGCAATGACTTAGCGGGGAACAAAAGTCATATGCCACACACAAGACGATGAGATGAAAACTTGTTAGAAACTGTGAAGTGGCACAACCTGAAAAACTGAAGTAAGTGCTGAACAGCCTCTGCTTAATTCTGTGCATTGCAATAGTCTTTCCTCACATCATTGCACATGGCACCTTCACCAAGCTTCACCCCATGGTTCAAGGTCTGATTCCCTGCCACACAGGTAGCCCCAGAGTCACCCTCTGCTCCCATATGAGAAGAAGTGTCCTGAGGTACGGACCCCTGCTTTGTTCCCCATATGGCATCCCAATTCTGGGGAGAACAAGGACCAGGCAGAAGGATGGGCCTTTCATCCTCGTCTATTCCTAAAATACCTTATTTATAACCTTAAACAGCCTGAGAACTTGGCATCTCTGCTGTCTTTGTTCCTCTGACATCTGCTCTGGCTGCCTGCAGTTTCCAGCCTGGGAAGGATGGGAATTTCATGAGAGTCCCTCTCCATTTAGGCACATGCCTGCCTTGGGGTTGAGTCATCCCTGGTGAAATGATTTGCAAAGCAAAGCCTTCCTGACCTGGTCTCACTGTGCTTTGGCCATGCTGCCAGGCTCTGAAAAGAACACTCACATGCATAAGTTGGTCCATGATGCACAAGCTCAGAATCATCAGAAAAAGTGTTTGACCTTCATGTGTCAAATGTGCTAGAAATGGATCAGCATGTGGCAGAGAGAGGCACCTGTGCCTTTTGCACAGGAGAAAAAAGGAACATTGCAAGCCTTTTGATGTGTCTCTGTGAGCAAGCAGCAACATCAACAAAGACAGCAAAAGATTTAGAAAAGTGTACTTGTAATAGCTGAACACAAAACTGTCCAAAAGTGACAATTTTGATAACTTCAGAGACAATTTGCTTTTTGTTGTGCTTGATTTACTGTCATTGCACATAACATAAAAACTTGAAAATAAGACACAGTCAAAATATTCTGGAGAGGTAACAGCTGCTTCGTTTTCCCATTGCTAACATCCTACCTCAAGTGAACTTTCTCTATTTTAGTCAAAGGAGGGAGGTATCCATAGGCCTCAAGGTAGGGATGGTTTAGGCTGTATTATTGAAGGGCTCCTCTGAGTAAGGGGAGAAACGAGGAGATGGAAACAATCCTCCCCTTTTACCTGAAATCTTTCTGCTTGCCCTCCTACAGTGAAAAATCTTCACCTCCCACTGGCTTTGCTATGACCCTGGTTCAGGGAGACCTCAGGTGTTTAACCAACAAAATCAAGCAAAGCAGAAGCTGAAATGAAGGACTGTGACTAATTAAGATGTTATCTTGTGAGCACATTCATATGGAAGTTCCTGGGAAGAGAATACAAAAATCCTAAGTAGCTGTAAAGTGGTTCTTTTCACCAACCTTAAAGCAGAGTACCACATAACTCACAGCTGTGCATATTTGATCCCCATCTATCATAAGCTCATGCATTATTTACATCCTTATTACTGGCAGTGGAGTTGGGCAGAAATTATGGGAATATCTGTTACACCTGATGGGAGACAAGTATTTTGCATAGCTCACACTTGTCACTGAGCATGGCCCAGAAAGGCAGGGATGGAGGAGAAGGGAAAACAACTGAGCTTGGAGAAACTGGAACCCTTTAGAAATCAAATAAAAGGGAAGAGGAAGCATGTTTTGGAGTGTGAGCAGACACTCAGTGGGTGGGAGAAAGAAAGAAAACTTGCTCACTTTGCCTCTATCCAGAGCTGCAGCAAAGAGCAGTTGAAGCGAGGAGGGGCACAAGTGGAAAGAATTAGCAATCCATGAAGCAACAGCATGTTCTCAGAAGGTGAGCTGAAGTCCTTGTTAGTAGTATTCTTTGACTGACGCTTGATGGCCTATGGAAAAGGTAAGGGGTTAGGAGGGTTTCTTGGCCACTAACACAGCGAGGGAGCTGCTCCCTGGCTCGGAGGTGTTTAATAGGCACAAAGGGCCTTGGCGTGCCCCTAAAAGAGGCGGTGAGGCACACCACACCCTGTGGTGATCAAGCAGCCTCCTGCCATCAGCAGTTCTGGGAGTGCTGTCACATAGCCTGGTCGTGGAGGAGAGTGGGGACAGCTTTTGTATGGATGACTGCCCATGGGGAAATGGATGGACACCACCACTTACACTTCTGCAGAGCACTCGACAGCTGATAGCTGCTGAAATCTTTTCCTCCTTTCCTTTGAGGTCAAGAACAAACCCATGACAAACTGTGTTTCCTGAAATCTGAAAACCATTTTGGCTCTCACAGTGCTGTCCCATGGGCACCCTGGAACAGATTAGTTCTGCTGTCTTTAAACAACTGCTCCAAAGTCATTGCTGGACAGCAGGGACACCCTTCCAGGCACGCTGCTGGGCAGAATGGTTTGGCTCTACTCATGCCTTATGCTTATCAATAGAGGTGTATTCCAGGACCACATCCAGCTGCAGGCAGAAACAGGCAGGAAGCTAGCACACAACATCCAATACGCCATCTGCTCCAAAAACTGGAATCCAATCCCAAAGCAGCAGCCCTTCAGTCAATAATGTGATTAAACCCGGGTCACCTGAAGCCAAACTCTCCGTTTGAATGAGCAGATCTCCAAGTCCAATTTCTCTGATGCACACAGTAGCACCAGGCTGGATCATTGCGCACAAGAAGAAATTAGCCTTTTTCCTCCTCTGAATCCCAAGTCAGAGCCAACTTTTCAGTTGTCTGATCCATCTGGGTCATAAAACAGAAGCACCTCATTGCAAAATCTCTGTGCTGGCCTGGCTGCAGAGGAGGAACGTGAGGAAGGAGTCAGCAGCACAGGGCTCATGTCAGGTCAAGTTCCTGTATACGTGGAAGGTTAAAACTCAAGCATGCTACCAGCTGTAGCTGCCCGAGGCAGCCAAAGCTCAAGGACAAACAAAACTTCTGTGGATGAAAGTCACAGGCAAAAAAAGGGACCAGAGCTGTACGAAAGGACACAGCCCATTTGAAGGATCTCTGATGAGTGGCCCCCAGGGGAGACATAGAAGCCAGTGTACCTAATTGCCAAGAGGTTTAAAGGGGAAACCCACAGCACAGCATGACTCTTGATGTTGTCCAGATCAAAGCAGCTTTGTGGTTTAGCAAAGGTATCATCAGAGGGAGAGGAAAAAGTTAATGACAGCCTCTTCCAGGACAGCCTAGTAGTAGGTAAGGGGTAACCTGTTTGGTACAGACACCTTGTGTGAGATTTGTATAAGCCTCACAGACATCCTGGAAAATTGCCATTGGGCTTGAGAAAAAAGGGTAGAGCATGCCCCAGACCAAAGACAAGCTCGTGTGTGGGGTCTGGGTTTATAGGCTGCACCACATTGCAGCCTGTTCATCCTGCTTCCCCCTTCCAGGACATCTGTAAAATTTTGCCTGGTCTTGCTTCTTCTCTAGTGTCTCATAGTGATCTAGGATATTGTAAGGAGACATAGCCTCAGCTTTCCAGAAGCTTCCCTTGCACAGGACAGCTGCTGAGAAACTTATTATATTCCAGCCCTCCCTCCCCAGTTCTTCTGTGCAGGGTTGAAGTACAGATGCACCTCAGTATTTGCTGCTTGGAGACAATCCTGCACTTGAGACCTTTATGTGATTCACCTGATTTGCCCTGTCTGGCATGTGATTGATGTAAGTGGTAGGACAAGCCTGGTGTTGGGGAACATGTTTGGTAGCACATTCCATCCATCCAGTTGTCCACAGATGCCTAACGCCACTCAGAAAGGCAGCTGTGAAGCCAGGCAGCTCAGGCCTCCTCTGTAATTGCTTCTGTGTGACAAGTTGCAGTCATAGGAGAGCTACAGACATTAAGAGTATTGCCCCAGCAGGAAGACAAGCAGGAGGAGAGACCTCTCCGACACAATTTTAGTTCAAATCATCACAGGAACCACATCACAGTTCATGGGCTGAATTCCAAGGGCCTTGCTCAGTATTTTTTCTGGAACGGGAAAGTGTTTGAGGAAACTATGCAGAAGCCTTACCTAGCTAAACACTTTGAGAGCAGGAGTCCTGCTTCCCCTCAGCAGGTATCTAGCACCACAAAAGCCTGCCTTGCTTTACAAAGCACAGAAAAGGGGCTCTCTGTCCTGAAGAACTGACAGTATAGGAGATGTCAATGGCAGATGGGCAGTCGGTTTTGTAGTGGATTTGTCTCCATTAACCTTTAGGTCTTTCAGATTTTGCAATATTTGAAACAAATGAAAATAATTCCAGCATGTTGTGAATTCCTTTAGAAACCCAAGGTAGCAGACCACTCTTGCATGTTTACTGGTGAGACTTGACAGAAGCCATGACTGGGCAGGTTCAGAGGAGTTCATCCTCTGGCGTTCATAATGTGATGGCAGGCACTGACCAAGAGTGTATTTCTCAGCCCTGCTGGGGAGATGGAGGGAGAGCTGGGAAAGAACAGGCATCTGATTCCTTGCATTAAAACAGGTGATGAAGCACTACGCAGTGTAGTACTGTGGATGTTCTGGTAAAGTCTGCTGAACCCAGTGAAGGCAAGGGGTCCTGTGGCATTTGGTGCAGACATTCAGCCTATAATAGGCTCCCCCATTGTTTCTTACAGAACATGGCAAAAGGTCACAAAGAAAGATATCTCTCCTGTTTGGTATTTATCATTAGGGCTGAGGCTCTTTCAAGGACTCCCTATCCTCCCATCCCTGACAGACAGAGGTCAAATGAGAACCCAAGTCTCACAAATAAGGTTGTCAAAATATGCCAATTGAATGTCAGATAGGATTAATAAGGAAGATAATAGTGATGTGATAGCTCATGGGGAGGAGACTGCTGAATGGAGAGTATGTTAAAGGAAGCAGCAGAGCAAAAGTAAAATGAAGAGGTTTACACTGCACAGCAAAAGCAAAATTTAGGTGCTGGTGCAGGAAACTTTACTATGAGCATACTATATGACAGTAGTCACTATGGGAGACTTTGGAACATCTGCACCCTCTTAGGACATCCAAATGGGTTTGGGATGACTTCCAGAGACACTGTAATTTCACTGCATTAATGTGTTGCATTGCATTTCATTCCCTGGCACACTGATTTTCAGCCTGGACATCTATATAGCTGAACTGTCTCTGGGTGGAAGTGTGATGTGTCCTCAAAGAAATTAGTTCTTTAACACTATGTGGCAGACCAGGAATACAGCAAGGCGAGGAAATCCCCATGCATACACCTTTAGCAAGATCACAAGGACAACTACAAGGGCTACAGCTTCCCTTTATTAGCATCAGCTGCTGTGGCAGGCATGCTCCAGGTGACCCAGGAATGGCCATACAGCTCCTGCCACTCAGATTATGGTTGTTTCTAGCCCTACATGTTTGCACAAGAAAAGGCTGGAGGCTAAGGTGGAGGAGAATGGGGAAGGCTGGGCAGAGTACTGCACTGCCCTAGCAATGGAGACAGTGAAAGCCAGGACAGGTTTTACAATGCCCTCTCAGCCACCCCAAAGCACCTCTCAGCAGAACCAAGAGGTGATATAGGAGCAGTGAAGAGCAGATCTCCTGTGCCTTGGAAGAAAGCGAGGCACAGGGAAGAGCTCTTGCTTTCCTGGCTCATGGAGTTTTGCTTGCACTGTGTCAGAGGCAGCGACTCCACATGAAGCTTCAGGCAGAGGCCACTTCACTCCAGTCTCATCCTCATTTATTGTTTGGTGTTCCAGTTCATTACTGCGGAAAAGTTGGAGAGGGCACGTTCTTGGGCCCTTTGGATGCTGTGAATCCACAAGTACACCCTGCCCAAGGGCACTCACTTGGTGTGCTCTGCCTTTCCCTTCCCAGCTACACCAGTGCCCTCCTGATCCCCAGCATACCCGTGGGTCTCCATTGAGCCAGAGCTCCCACCCTGGCTGAGTTGGGGGAAAAGCAGCAGAGAAAGCCATGCTCTGCACCCACAGGAGAGTCTCTAGGTCAGCAGATGGTGAGCAATTGTACTGTGCATTCCTCATTTTCCCTTTTTATTATCATTATTATAATTTATCACTATTACTGTATTTTACGTTATTTTTAATTGTTAAACTGTTTTTATCTAAACATAAGTGTTACTTTCATTCTTCTCCCCATTCCATTGGGGTTGTGGAGGGCAGGGGGATGTTGAGTGAGCAGTTGTGTCGTGCTTAATTTCCAGCTGGGTTTAAACCACGACAGTCCTTTTCAGTTTTTTACACACTGTTTCTGTGTAAACTGTCAGTGTACCAACTGGTACTGACACACAACCCTGAAACAAACACATGCAGCTGGAATTTACACACAATAAAAACTCCAGACAAACCTCAGTGGATGGTGGGAGGTGGGGTCATGGCAAGGGAGCAGGTTTATGGCCATGAACAGCAGAAATGTAGGTTAATCTTTTATATCAATAAATCTTCCATTTAAATTTAAAACTCTTCTCACATCTTTCTGCCTTCCTACTCTACATCAGACATGTTTTACCTACTGGTGACTTACTGCCAGTGAATCAGATGAAATAACCATTTTTCTTCCACTGTCACAAAGCTCTATTCTGGGGTAACTGCATGTGTGGAATTTTCCAGGTGGTTGTGATAAGCAGCCCATGTGAACAGAAGAATAAACAGAATGGCTTTTAGATCCTACTCAAATTGCCCTGGATTGTTTCCGCAACACCTGTACAGGCCCTGCACCAAACCCTCTGGCTGCCTCCAAGTGAAACAGGGCATTTGATGCCATCAAGACAACCAGATGCCGAGCAGAGAATTTAGAAAGTGTCAGCAAACAATACTGGAGTTGTTGGGATATTTAAAAGTGTCTCGAGCAGCTGTAGCCAGCTAAAGTACATAAGAGGGAATAGCAATTAATTCAAAGCAGTCCACACCATTGATCTAACACACAAATGGGAAAAGCAGATGACTAAATGTCATGCTCCTGGCTTGTTCCTGAAACCCAGGTAACAGATTTCCACTTCCCTACCAGATATGGTAGAAAAAAAATGTGCAGTGAAGTACTGCAGTGTCTGTGGAGTCAGATAGCTCCAATAGAAGGCGTTGTTTTCTCTTATCCATAGACAAGTGAAACAAAGTATTTTACATCAGGAAAGTATAGAAAAAAGTCCAGTTTCAAGTCAGTTGCTTCCCTCCTATTATTTTCTTGAATATATTTTTATTTTCACAATTAGCCAAACTATTTCTAATTTGTGGTATGTTATGTAAGCCCCTCTTACCTGAAATCAGAGATTCCTTAGTCCACTCCCACTCTTCTTAAAGCCAACTAGAGTTTTGTTGATGCTCAGGAGAACTAGCTCCAGTGCAGACCAAGAGAACCAGTGTACAGGCATCAGAAAGGTGAAGGCATGTGCATGGGAAAACCATGTACCTCCCTCCCCGACCCCTTCCAAAATCCTCAGTTTCCTACAGTGGACTCCCCCTTCACAACCTTCACAGACTGCCCCAAGCCAAGGACTCATCTCATCTCCTCTTGCCATACATCCCAGCCTCTCAGTCCTTCGTATCCCTGGCAGCTCACACGGTCACCTGCATGCTCCTTCCCCAGCAATCTTCTGCACTTTCAGACTTGTGCCTTCTCTGTCACCTGGTGAGCATTTGGCTGCAGCACCAGCTCCATGGCCCACAGGTGATCCAAAAGAGGTGAAAGAGAGCAAGCACTGTGGCACTGATACCTACGCCACCCCCTCTTTCCTTGTACTGCCATATGGGACTGAAAGGTACCAGAAAGGTGCAGGCATGGGGCATCATCTAAACATAGCTCACATCTCTTCTATGAATTACAAGTAGGAAAACTTAAGGGGTGGTTGTGCATAGTTTCCATAAGCAGCCTTGGTGATTTTCTTCAGCTGGTGCCTCAGGTAGACCTTAAAGGCTGGAGCTGAGGCAGCTCACAGCAGCTTGGCGACTGCTCTGTGCGTGGGCATGAATTCAAAGGTCACAAGAAACGAAGAGGCTCTTGCAGTCACACACAAAGGCTGGCTGTGCCAGGTGACCCAGGAACACCTTGCAGAGAGAAGACAGCAGAGTCAAATAGCCCATGGTAAAAAAAATCAGCCCAAAGGCTTGAAAGGACACAAATTTCTTACAAACCACACTTGCCTTGGAATACTAATTGTGCTCAAGAAATCCACCTCTTCTTTAAGAAAAATTCACCTGACTTGCTCCTTCCTAGAGAAATGTTTCTGAGCCCAAAGTGAGAGCAAACAGATGTGAGTACATCAGAGGCTATGAAAAGCTGGAGAATCTTTATGGGAAATGGCAGCCCTAAAGAAATACACACAAGACTGCCCTGAAAACTTAAAGAAGTCCGAACTGGACACCAGTCAAAGGGAATGACTTTCATGTCATATCCAGACAGCTCACCCGTTCCACAGCTCACAGTGTCCCTGTTACCTTCCCAAGGGCCAGCACCTCCAATTCTCCCTGCCTGACTGCCAAAACCTCCACTGCTACTCCCAGGATGCAGCTGGCATTTTTGCTTTAGCATTCTATAGTGCAGTGACAATGTAATATTTAAGAGGAGTATGAAATTAAATGTGGTCTCAAACTAGGTCTTCTCATGAATGGTACACAAGGTGCAATATTCATTTTCATATTTAATTCATTCCAAAATTCCATTTGTGGATCCTGTGACATGTGCTGACCTGAAGCAGCACAGAGTCAATGTTTCTCACCAAAGAATGTATGGGGACCCACATCACAGGATGCAGAGAGCTTGGAGAGCTCTTTTCTTCTTGGGTATCTTGAACATAAGTACAGAGGCTTATGCCTGGTTTCACATGGCTCACTAGCCTGGGGCTGTGATCTGCAGTTAAAGGTGGCTTGGTGCTTTCTGGGCTCATTTTCCAGAAGCCCTGAGCATCAAACTCAGCTTCAGGAGCTGCACTTTGAAATTATAAGTATTATTTGGTGATGGATACTGTGGAAAATTAGTATATATATATTAGGCAAATCATGTTCCCCCAAGTTTTTTAATTTTTCACCTTAATCTATCTCAATTTTACTGAATCAAAACTCCTTCACTTTAGCTCAGTTTGCCATCACAGATGGGCATCACTCCCACTGAAGAGTGGAAACAACCATTACTTTCCAGTAGCAGTGTTTGAACAGCATGCAGTAAATGGAAGGTGAATTCACATGTGGAACAGTCAGGGGAAACCCAATTTTGCCTCACTGTTCAATAAGTTAGAACTGTACATTTCAAACACTGAATGAGGCAATGAAAAAGGAAAAAGCAAAATATATGATCAGGTAGTTATTAGCATGCAAAGGGGACTGAAAATGGCAAAGGACTCCCTGGTCCTAATCTTTCCTATCCGTCTGCTTGACTTTGCAGCCTCAGTGTTCTTTGAACAGATTTTGGATTGTAAATTAATATTTGCGTGTGATTCTGTAATTTATGTTACAGTAATACCCCCATTTCCCCCTTAAGACAAGATGGACCAGTACAGGCATACTGTCTGATCCACCAAGCTTTACACTCTAAGGCGACTGGTACAGGAGGAGGGGAATAAAGGGGAAATAAAAGGACCTTAAATGCGTATGGTTGTGTGTGTCTATACATACACACACACATACACAACACTGCATTTCTATATTTATGTTACATATGTACTGATTTAAATACTCAGCATTTTTAATATTCGTACATGCATAGAGTATCTGCAGAACTATATATATATATATATACGTATGTATATGTATGTCTGGACTATTTAAGGAAGCACTGCCTCGCCCAGCTGCCTCATAGCCTGGCTAACATACAGTGGCCGGTTTTCCTGCTGGTGCCAGAGCATCAGCAAGCTGTGAGAGGCATATCAATGACAAGGCCTCCCAGGTTTCTTCAGGGAGATGCTCCATGCATAAGTGAAATGCAGTGACACTGCAAAAATATGTGTGAAAGGAATGGGAAAATTTTTGAAAGCTTCTAGGAGATTACCTTTCTAATTAGGTTTGGCTGAAAGAAGCATTTTAATCAGAAATTATTTTTCAATTTCTTTTGTTTACTTGTCTTTTTGTAGAGATTGTCCATTTTGCTTGCTCAGTCTGAAGGAAGGAGAGCAAAGTCTGATTTTTTCAGTTTCCAAAATTATTTGTATGTGCATCGCATGAAAATTGAGACTTAATGTATGAGTTTCAACATAGGAAAACACTTTTTTACTGTGAGGGTGACTGAACACTGGCTCAGGCTGACCAGGGAGGTTGTAGAGTTCCCATCCTTGGAGACACTCAAAAGCCATCTGGACACAGTCCTGGGCAACCAGCTCTAAGCGAGGCTGAGCAGGGGGCTTGGACCAGATGACCTCTAGAGGTCCCTGCCAGCCTCAGTCACTATATGATTCTGTCCATTTGGGCTAAATATCTGACTCTGATGATTTAGATTTTTTAATTAGATGTCATTTACTGCCATCTGCAAATGGCAAAAGTAGTACTCAGTAGTTTCCAGTTATTTTTGAGTCATTAAACTCCATATGCTCTCCCATGGAAATACAGATTTATCTACAGTGACATGAAACCTAATCACTGGAAGTTTAATTTTCTTACTCATAGTTTACTGAGTCTCCTGGTCCTGGGTCAGAGGACCCCAGCAGGGCTCCAAAGGCCCCAGTAATGCTATTGTTATCATTAGTAACTATTTATTTTCTTAGAAGGACTTTGAGCTCTATAAGGCAAATTCAAATGGCTACCAGTGAGTAATAGTTATCACACGTGCATATTGAGACACATGGCACTGTTCCCACCCTTCAGGTCCTAACAGAGATGCCCTGTAAATACCTGTGGGCTGTTCTTGGGACACAGATATTTCCTTGTCAGTCTTACACACAGCAACCCTTGCTTGTAACCCCCGGTGGAGTGTGTTTCTGGAGTTCCATTAATTGGTTTTTGAAGCAGACAATTACCTATTTTAACAAACCTTGCTAAAGCCAACACAGGGGTTTACAAGAACACTGAACATCCCAGGAAATCCACACAAATATTCTTTTACTTTCTTGAAAGCCTGCTTGTGCTGTGTACAGACTAACAAATCAAAGTGCCTGCAGTTGTGACTAATGCCTCCCTTGAAGAAAAAGGCTGGTTTCTGTGATCTGCTGCACTTAGCAAACCTGCCTTTCTTCATACTCACCAGTGTAAATAAAGACTAGTTTAACTGAAATCAGTGGTTATGCCAATGACAAACTAGGGTGTAGTAGGATTTGATTCAAGCCCACGGGGTGAATATACAGTTGTTGACAAGTGTGCATATCATAGGCCAATGCCTCAGCTTTCAAAAGGATTGGGAAGCCTTGAATCTGTGACTTGTATCTGTACCAGCTAAAGTCAACTATTTGAAATACCCCTTCTCAACATAGCCCAAAAGGGAAAGGAAGAGAAAAATTCCCCTGTTCTCCTTATTCTGTTATTAGCATTTCTCCTTATTCTGTTATTAGCATTTCTCCTTATTCTGTTATTAACATTTCTCTACACATTAATAGCACTACAAGTGCCCACCCCTTCCTTCAGGGCCTGCTATGAAAAGGTAAATGAAAGAGGAATGACTTTTCAGTGGAGGAAACAGAAGGATCAATGAATTAAGGAGACAGCACCTTCCAAAATATGGAGGAAGACAAGAAGGGGATGCCTGAGAGGAGGCAATTGCTCACATGCCATGTGCCTCTGAGAGCCTTTGTGAGCCTGTTTTTTCATTCAAGTTTATTTCACAGTTGCATTCAGTCGCTCCAGCCTTCACGCAGACTGACATGAGCACAATCATCCACCAGTGTAACAAAGGCTTAATTCTCAGTCTACAGTTGTCTGCTGTCACACAGATTTTGTATTAATCCTGGCTGCCTGGAATACACAGCTCAGAGTCTCTTCCTAAGCACCTTGCCTTAAGTCTGCAGTTAAATGCAGAGGGTTTTTCCTATTTCTGGTATAATATACTTGAAACACATGTACTGAACTCAGGAAATTTCTTACTTCATACTCCTTGATAAAGGATCTTCCAAAAATAAGGACCTGTATGTGTGGCAGTGTTTGCTAGAGGCACACTGGTAAATGGGTACTCTGTGTCCTTTTCATTGGCATTGATTGTAATGAATCATTGATAAAGCTAATAATGTACTCCGTTTAATCTAATATTACAGCAAGTAGCTGCACGCAGTGCTTACAGCACTGGAATATACAAAAGTAATTAATTTTACACCACTGCAGCTAACTGCAGTTGAACCTCTCCAGGTTATGAAAGTTTGCCAAAGCAAGGGATGAAAATAATCACTGTAGACTAGGCAGGGGCTGAATTTTAAACTGGGCCAGACTCAGTGGCACTTTAACAACAGAGGATAATTATATCTGATATACATCTGATGTATCCCAAACAGCCCATAAAAGTGTTATTGACACCTACATATGAAACTGAGCTACAGCAGGGCTCATTTCAGACAGGCATCATTGCTTCCCAAGTCTTTCATGGAACATGATGGATATTTACGTTACAAGCAGACTCGTTTCATTTGCAAAGTAAGAATAGATAGTATGGGCCCAAAGTAATCTTAGCCCTGAAGCCAACCCCTTTGTTGGTATGTACCATAATAGCTCTTTGATGGAGTCATGCAGTCACAGGCCAGATGAATCTCTGATCCACTCATTTCCTGAAATGAAAAATTAAGCATTGCCTGTTAAATTAACATGGTTTTTACTTAGATCAGAACATTATATCCCAACTTACTATACATTTAAGTAGTATTCACAGACAAACAACTGTCATCAGGTATCATGTCCTCCCAAGGTGGAAAATTTTAGCTGAACTTATTCTTCTGATAGCAGAAGCCAGAATGAAATTAAGTCTAAATTTATGCTGGTCTGTGGATCATCACAGCCCAAGACATTCACAAGGGAATTTATTGCTTCCTCACCAGCAGCAATGCCGTATTTTCTGCCTCTTTGGAAACTGTACTGTTTGCTACAACATAAGAAGCAGAGTAGAATAGGAAAAAGAGGACAGGACAGGACAGGACACGGATACATTACTGGCTTGAGCTTGTCATGCCATCAAACTCAGTCTCGCACCACACGAAACTCTTTTGGAAATGTTTCCGTCTCAGAGACTAGCATCATGTTACCCATCTGCCAGGCTCGCTCTCAGGGCTGATCAAGGAAACATCAGCTCAAACCTCCAGCAAGCCTCTGAGGGGAATCATCCTCTTCCTGCCCAAATGCCCAGCATGTCACATCTTCAAAGGAAAATCAAACAGATGGACTCAACCAAACAGGAATTTATTGGGCAGGAGAGCTGAAGTGCAGGAAAAGCTCCCCAAAGACAAGCAGTCATCCCACTGCCCCAGATGAATGAGGACTCATCTCTTGGTGGAGGCCTATTTGGCCAGATGGCCACTACCCTCCACTGCTTAGGGCAGGTGAATCAGAGATGTCCTTCTCCTCACCCCCTGGAGAATGCTCTGCTTCCACTGATGCCACTCTGCAACAATTCAGCCATGAGCAGCAATTTCCGTTGTCCATAACTTCTTTACCTCAAGATGACAAAAGCAGGTAGTGTTACTAGTCATCCTACTCATGTGGGATTGGTTTGCCCTTTGGTATAGTAACAAAAGGATGCATTTCACATTAGGTTATTACATGGCTATTCTTCTTCCTCAGGCTACAGGGACTGGGACAGGTCAAACATGGTGGGACAGAGCAGGTCATCAGGTCCTAGCAAAGTCAGCAATCCCCAAAAGCATCCACTAGGCTCCTGCACCATGTTTAGCAGCTCTGCTAAGGAAGCAGGAGAGTTCAGTGGAAAAAACAGTCCAAAGACAGATATAAAACATGAACAGAGATGGAACAACACCAGGAAACAATAGTACTATAGCCAACAGAAATAACACTGACCACTGGAAAATTGCTATCCGTTTAGGAGATAGCCTGTCAGAGCTGAAAAACAGGGCTTCAGCACAGTCCTCCATAGTTTTGCCACCTCTTGGCTTGAGCTTTAAAGGTGATCTATTTCATTGCATTTGTTTTACGAACCTTGTCCAGCTGGACTGTGGACAAGTTTTACAGAGAAAATTCACTGTGTTGATCAACAATGAGGTGAGTTTTGTCAAGAACACAACTCTTTTGGCATGGTGAGTTTTATGGTGATAGTCACTTCAGACTGTTATTTTAAGCATTCTGCTGGAAAGCCTTTATCACCAGGGCAATTTGTTTAAACAGAAGAGCTTCTTACAACCATTCAACGTGGCTTTTTAACAGCAAAAGTTTCTACAGAGCTTCACCATTTTATCTCTAAAGTTGCCATACATTTTCATCAGCTACTTTCCTCTTTCTCTAGAGATCTATACTGATAACAACAATAATAGGTCATAAACAATTATGAAAGGTCCTGGCAAACTCATTTCTATTCAGAAGGATAGGACCTGCTTTGACTATTGTCCCTGCTGTTCACAAATCCCTTCATCAGTTAAAGTCTTCGCTGCTCATGTGCTCATTTTCTTGCCATTTGTCCTGGCTTTCTTCAGCTTCTCTTTAGCTTTGCATATAGGGAAGGTTAAAAGGGGAAAAAAAAAGAATAATGAAGAAAAAAGACCCAATTGCTTCAGTTGATTTTTCTAGTTGGTGAGAATGTCTGTCTCTTCAAGGAGACCAATTAACATTCTCATAATCTCTCTGCACCTAATCTAAATATGAATAAAATATCAAAATCTTCATAAAATTATTCTTTATTCTTCTGACCATACTGAAATTAACTTTCTGACATGATGCCAGGCAGATCTTCTATACAAAATGCACGATTCCTCCCCCTCGATATTTGCATAACAAAATGCAGCTGCCTGTGTCATTGGACACTGCTACTGTGACAACAGACAGGCGTCTTTCCCAAAAAATCTCAGAACTACCCCCAAAGATTTTGGGTATCAAGGTTATGACACAGCATTTATGATGTGTCATAAATGGCACCTCACCTTTTTATTGGCTCAAAGAACGGAGTTTGTACTGAACACTGAACATCTCATAGAAGGATGAAGAAAATCTTGTATATGGGAACATTTGCAAGATTCTTGCTCATTTCTAGCTAATTATGGTCATTTCCACATGTAATTACCCAAATTGCTCTTGCAATCAATGTAATTGTGCTAAGTTGTTTAAAAATCAGCTTCATTAGATTTTGCATGGTAAAATGTACTGTTTTTCGAAACTTAAATTTTTATCTTGTATTAGTTGCCAACAGGCCTTTAAAAGTAAGTAGGTTTTCTTTTCTCTTCCTCCTCCCTTTTTTGAATGCCAGTGTGAGTTTTTGTACATTCATTACAGCTTAACTGTAGTCAGAAAATTGCCTATAACCTCCTGTAATAAGCTACTACATGTGTCTGCAAGTTATTGTACAGTTCTCTTTCATCTTCAAAACTGTAAAATCTCCAGTCTTTATGATTCTGGAATTAAAAGAATATTACAAAAGGGGAATATTGAGTGTTTAGGTGATTCTACCCTGAGCCTGTGGTGGGCTGAAATAACAGTCACACTTGAGGCAGAACTGTTCACTGACTCCTGCTGCCCCCACACAATCCCATTTTGGAGGAAGAGAGCAATGTGCTAGAAGCTAGAAGCACACTCCCTCACAGCAGTTTCCATTGCATTCTTCCTAGGATATAATACACCACCTCTCCCTGTCTGACCCCAGCATTTCTCCCTGGACATCCACGTTGCTACTTCCATTTCCTTTCCAACAAGTTCCCCTCTGCACAGTCATTCACAAGGAGAAGCTGTAGCTGCAGTAAGGTGTCCTGCACGCCCTTCACTGCAGCTAGGACTGTTTCATAGGACCTGCCCACACTGTTAGGAAAGGAAGTATTTGGGCTGGCATCATAAGCATCTGCTGCTCAGAACTAGCAAGAAGTTGGGCTTGTGCTCTGGAGAGAGAATGGTGTTGGGGTGAGAGGGAAGAGCAGAGCTGAGCTGAGGCTGGGGCTGGCCATGGCTCTGCTCCGGCAGCACATCAAAAAGATGTGCCCCTTCAGCATGCTGTACCTTGAATCTCACTGGCTTCCTCAGTGGTGGGAGAGCCACTGTATCAGCTCAGCAGTCCTGGGTTACACCAGGAGGTGGGGATTATCAAAAGTGTACAGTAAATGTCATGCTCAGTGTGAACATCCACTGATACGTCTCTGCAATCCTCTATCTGAAGGATACTTTTTCACACCATGTTTTCTTTTGGAATAAAACCTATTTGCTCATCAGTAGTAGGTACTTGAGTCTATCTTATCTGTTTTATTTTAGCTAAAATAAATCTCTTGTAGTCCTAGGGACATACCACGGTCAGTATTTGTTCCAGAGAGGAAGACAAACACAGCAAGAATTTCATTCAATAGGACCTTGAATTTAGTGTGGGAGACTGATTGAGTAGCATGAAAGGGGCTGTAGTATGAAAGGGCATCTCCCGACTTCCATGCTCAGAGGTGATTGGGGTGTGGGAGGCTGAGCCTCAGGCAGCCCCTCAGAGGGCTGTGTGTGGAGGCAAAATGAGCCCCTCAGCTCTCCAGCCTACAGTGTGGTCTCAGAGATGCAAGGACAGGATTTGAGCCACGTCTTCTCCTGAAAAAAACCTCAAAAAACAACACAAAACAAACCCAAGCCTAAGCCCAGTTTCAACTGTTCTTTCTCTTATCTGAAGAGCTCTTACTTTTCATGTGTCTCTTTCATTGTAAAGGAGATCAGAGTCATCTCTAACAGCTGTACTGTAACATACTTCAGTCATGCGGCTTTAAGCAACCCAGAAGAAAAAAACCCAACACAGTTCTTTAAATAAAGATCCATGTATTCTTGGGACATTTCCATACAGTTGCAATTTTCAAGGGAACCAAACACTCATTACTACACAGCTCTTCAGAGGCCAAACCTGACCTTCAGTCAGAACAAATTCCCATTTGTCTAGGCTTATTCATACAGCCTACAGTTCTGTTTGAATTCTGCATTGACTGAGAAAGTTTTAAACTGGACTGGAGGAGCAATTAGATTAAGAGTAGAACTATTAAAAAGCCCTGAATTGGCAGAGTAAGGGGATAAGATCCTTGGCCAAAATCCTTAGCCTAAGTATCTTATCCTACGTGTACATTCCAGGGATCTAGATTTGGAGGAAAAGTACTTTATAACAGTGTATTTTAACTGTAAGGAGGAAGATGAGGGCAAAGAATGACTAGGGACATGGAATGACTATGAAGCCAAAGAATGAAGAGGCTAATCAAACTAGGATTGAAAAGCCCACTCAAATGTCCAATTTTCCATATGGTAGATCACAGGTCAACAGAGAGACTGTCTTGCAAATTCTCCCCTGCTCCTAGGGTTGTGGAGATCATCTTTTCTTCAATACACATTCACATAATACCCCTGGGGCATTTGTATTCATGACTTCTGGGGAATACTATTTTCCCTCTGCTTTTACTAGAAACTCCCAGCTGCTCTTGATGAGGAGCCAGCAACACGTGACCAGATAAATCTGTGCTGACCGCCGGGCAGATCTCCATTGGTCACAGAGTTGGAAATTTCTAGGCAGATTGAAAAGGGTTGGTCTCACTCTTGCTCTGTGCACTGACGCTGAGACATCATGTTTAGTTGTGCCAGGAAAAATATTTAGTAGAGTATTATACGTGTTGTGTTGGGGTTTTTTCTGAATTTTTCTATTAATCGTCTAAAGGCAGGTGCAAACAAGAGGTAAATGAAAGCCCACAGCATGCAATGTTTCCAAAGCTGTACTGGAGTCTTGGCTTTTTGGATAAGATATTAGTAAGAATGATTACCCTATTGAAAAACAAGAAGGGACAGGAAAAACCTGCAAACACTGAAGGAAAATAATCTAATTAAATTGGAAGGGATATAAGAGTTGGGGAAGTGAGCAAGTTGCAGAGAACTGGGGGTGCGTTGCAGGTCTGTGCTCGAGCAAACTCTGGCCTGTTAAAAAAGCTCCACATATTTCCCCAAGGAAAGTAAAAGCCATTAACACTCTCCTCCAAGGCTATCTGTCTCTATGAAAGAAGGGAAGGAAAGAGTTTTATTCCATGCCATTATTTTGAAACTGTCTTTTGTTTACAAGACTCTAGGGAATGGCACTAGGATTAGATACATACCAAACAATCAGTTTTATCTATTGATCAAAAAAATTGACCACTGAAACATTATAATGTGAAGAGATCCTTGTTCAGTAGGGATGAAGGAACTTTGAAATGGAAAATGCCCAGAAGGTACACCTAGGTGCTTCTCTTTAGCAAGAGAAGCAATAGTCAATTTGGATGTCCCAAGATTTGCCAAACTCCTCTTAAAACATTACACATGGTTCTCTTGTTGCCCTGCTGCTTTGTTCTATACATGAATTATTTTGACTATTTCTTTGACATTGGTATATAAGTATCTTATATTCTGCTGGTATTCATTTTAGTTTCAGGAAACTTAATATTTTGATGTAATGGATTATTCTTCTTGCAATTAACTAGCTCAACAAGTTTAACTGCACGACTTGATTAAGCTCAACTCCATTTGTGGCTTAGAACTTCTCTCTTTTCTCCAACACAGGGCATACTGTAGTGAAGTTCCACTTGCCCTTAGCTTCCCCTTTTCTGTAGATAACAATCTTTTTTCTCTAAGCATTCTGTTTAAATTGATTTCTCAACTGAATGCAGTGTTTTGTCATCTTCTTCAGAATTCTGCAATATTACTGAGATGGCCACAACCCACAGCCTCATTGCCCTTGTTATGTATGTGTGTCTCTGTGTAACACAGAACACTAGATCTTGCAACAAAAATATGTATTCAAATTGCAGGTTTACTGGCATCATGTCTTCATACTGTGCTAAAATAATCTCTTGCAGTCTATATTAAGTGTTTCTATCTATGCATCCTGTATTTTGCTTAGCAGGAAGACAAAAAGAAAGCAGGCTTTCATGGGCACAGCATGGAGGAGATGTTAACATTCAACTTTCTGGGCTCTTCCTATCCTATCAGTATTGAGGGTGATTCTATGAAAGGGTAAAAATCTCAGGTCAGTATGGTGCAAAGACCTGCAATCTTGCACTTTCTCATTCTTCTTATTCTAACCCTGACACACTTTAAGCCCACATGGGGCACACTCAGAGGCTGAGTGACCTGGCAGTGCAAGTCCTTTGGCTTGACCCTCACACTTGACCCTCCCTGGCACTGCATAAGCACTAAATCAAGGTTTCGTATGGAATAAAGAGGAATAAAAACTACCAACTGGCTAGCTCACATCTTTGCAAAGAGCCCTCACTGCTTCCCTCCAGTTGCCTGTTGTGATCTGGCTGACAGAATCCTCTGGCTGTGGAGAAACTGGTTTTTGGGTCTGAGAAATGGGATAAGAGTTTTATTTGCAAATTAAGCTCTCATCACTGACTAAATTTAGCACTTTGCTTTTAAGTATGAGCATGTATTATACCAAATAATTATGCAAGAATCACTGACTAGATTTTCAGTAATGCTGTGAAGGAAGGAAGAAAGGAACATTTGATATCTTTTCTGATATTTGGCTAACTTAGGGGAAGAATTCATCTTACATAACTTTAGCTGTTCAAATGATAATGATGACTTTAAGATCATAATTTGTGCTTTATCTACACTGAAAGAAGAAAGACATATGCAGCCAGAAGGTGATTTATATGTCTTCTTCTTAGACTAGTTGACATGAGGCTACAGTATGTCATGGGAAAATGACCTGCCTTGGATATAAGATAAAATGTTTATGCTTACCCATATCTTCATTGTCAGAATATAAACTGTTTATGTATCTCCAGTCTTCAGAATAGAAGGGTGCATCCTTAGTGTCCTGATTGCAGGTGCTCAGGCTCCAAGTGTTTTGACTTACCATGGTAAGTAAAAAAAAATAATTAAAAATTGGTCTTCACGTATTCCTATACCAGATGATATGAACCCAATTTGTGAGCTGGAGACATTTTCCTTTTTTTTGTGTCAACGAAACTAAAATAAGAAAGCATCCCTTCAAACCTTTGATAAGGACATTAAACTCTCTTTTGGTGTGGAGAGGTGTTTCACTGGTGTCATAGTAAAATGTTAATGGTGACATTATTTTCTAACTTCTCGTAGCACACAGAAAGAAATTGCAAATGGGAAAGCAATCCCACCAGAGCAATGGGAAGTTGCAAGCAATGAAAGACTGTCCCAATAAATGCAGAAACCTTCAAACAAGAAAACAAAAAAAATGCAGAAAGCAAATAGGAAATGGCAAAGAAATCAAAGATTTTGTAAAAATAATTTAGTGTCATTTTGTCTACCTCTTAGGCAGTGATATTGTTTTCATGTAACTGAGCAATACAGTTGTCACAATGCAGGTGGGAAATCAGAAGGAGTGTGTCAAGAGATCGCTGCTGTCAAGCTGTAATTCAGCACTATGAAAAGGATTTCCAGTGATGGCACTGGAGTAGCTGTCGTCATGACTAAGGTAATTACTCCACTGAGCCCTGCCTCTAGTAACAGGCAATATCAGAGGCTTCAGAAGAGCTGCTCTGCTCTGAAGACTGAATATATATGTGGAGGTGCAAATTCTTCCCTGGTCAGTGGTTAGTAGATTACATCATTTGCTGATTGTATTCTATAGCTCTGTAGTTATGTGAATTTCTTATTGATCATAAACTTTCTATATGTCAGCTAAGTATCTGGGTGTTACAATGAATTCCAGTCACCAATAACATCAGATTGTATATTGCATGGCCCAAACCTGACAAGTAACTAGCTGGTGAACTGGGGTGACCTAAAGCTTGAAACACACACTTCCTGGCATGGCAGAAAGACCTCCACATAAGCAGAGATGTGTGTTGTCAGTTACTGTTGCAGGGAACAATTTTGTACCAAATCTCAGAATCTCAGAATTCCCTAGGGAAGCTAAAGATCAAAAAATCAAGCAGCAGTGGTAAGAGTAGGATCTCAAGCTCTCAACCAACTCAGTGTCAGCACCGATGCTGCAACAGCACAGAGCACTTCACAGCCTGGAAGGCTGGTGAGCTGTTGATCTTCACTGGGTTCTGTGCTTGCACAGCCAGCTGGACACATGTACATCTAGCCCAAGTGTATCTACACAGCCTGCATTACAGATAAACCCCATAACAACATCAGAGAGCCTGCTCACTGAGCAGTATGGCTGCCCTTCTGTTGCTTCAAACAGAAACCGGGACTATCTCAGTGGTTAAACTTTATCAAAACTTGAAACAAAAAATTATTAAACTAGTTTCAGTGTCAAGTGTCAGTTCCAACCCTTCAGGGATAAATGTCGTGCAGAAACACCTTCCAGAAAGCTTGAATAACACTGCAGTCTCCAGAGAGGACTCACTTCTGCCGGTCTTGTGGTAGAGTGCCTTCGCAGTGAGTGTAGGATTAGGAATGGCATCTGAAGGAGAACATGATCTCCCAAAAGGCAGGTGAAACCCTAACCCTTCCTTCTGATCATCCAGACTTTGTGACTCATTACCCTTGGGTGAGAGGAAATCTCTGTCCGTATACCTTGGACAGAATTGAGTGCAGGGGGTGGAGCAGGGGGCACAGTGAGTGAAGTCTTAGGTGTCATGTGTTTAGCTGATCTAATGCAAAAATAGAAAGGAATCAAGGGAAAGAAACCCTGTGAAGATAAGCCAAGAGGGGAAAAAATAAGGAAGCAACACCAACACACACAGTATCTTCTACAGAATTTGAGGCAGACACAGTCCTCAGAGAAGCCAAATCCTCTGATTCCTGACTTGATTACTTTGGGACAGTAGCCAAATTCTAGCCTGGAAAAAAAGTGAAAGGCTAACTCAAAATACCTGGTTCTAGAAATTAACAACTGTGTCTCAAAGATATGTTAAATATATTTAAAATAAATTCTGTTTTCTTTTGAGAAAGACAGGCACAGTCAACACACCACCTGAGAGCTGTAGCACTCCACTTGTAGCATGGCAGAAGTGAAGTCAGATAGAGGACCAGCTCCTGGAGGCCTTGTTGAACAGTAGGAAGAAGAAAACATTACAGCATTTTCCTCACTTTGCCATCAATGTAAATGCACATAAAGTCCCCTGTTTACAAACTGTTTAATATATTTTCTAGTCCTATGGTTTTAAGCATGATAAAAAGACTGAGCTGGACAAGACTCTGCAAGGCATGGTTCAGAGGATTATGCCATAGATAATCCAGAAGTTTGGTGGCAATCCAGAAGCTTGGAAGCTGTTCTGGATAAAGACCCACTGTCCATTCTCAATAATCAGCACAGAGCTGATCCTCTCCCAGGTACCATGGTGTGTAGCCAACCTGAGATATTCCCAGAAATGTTGTGCCAACTATGTAGTTAAATGGCTAATGCATATCAAAAGCCCTAGACCTTCCCAATGAATCCAGTGGGATTCAGTTCTTGCTTTTCATAGGTCCAGAACCCATGTGTTCTTTCACTGACTAAAGATGGCTGGTTCAACCTTGTGCAGACAAGAAATTGAGCTGTCAAAGTCTTCGTGAATACAGAGAGGATCTAGGAAGTAGAGAGAAGTACTTCAGATTCCAAAACAAATATTAATAGGAAAAAAGCCATTTAAAATGCCCCTTCACACATGAAGCAAGTTAGTTTTCAAGGAAAAGAAGAAAGGACTCCCACAAAGCTCCTGTGGCCTTCTCACCCCTCACATGCCTCTAAGCGTGCTGGCTGACTGCTAAGAAAGAAATTCACGGGAAGTGCTCCCTTCCTCTCTCTCCAGGCCTGGAGCTTGTAGGGGCTGCCCTTGAAGTCTCAGCCCAAACACTTTATAGATCATAAAACCACAGAATCATAGAATCATTGACATTGAAAAAGACCTCTAAGATCACTTGAGTCCAACTGTTAATTGCCAAGTCCATCACTAAACCATGTTCCAGGATGGTGACTCCACCACTTCCCTGGGAGTCTTGTTTTAGTACTTCATTTGCCAGTTCAGCTTCCTTCCTTGTTCAGATAGAAGAAAGGATTTATCTTCCAGTCACATTGCATCATGGCCCATCCAGGCATTCCCTGGTATGTTGTCTACCATGGATCAAAATTATTTAGAGTTCTCTGAGAAAGACTTACCTATGTACCATTCCTGGGTAAACTCACAGCACTGCAGTCACTGCCCTCTCTGTGCCCCAAAAGGGGCTTAAGTCTTGGGAATTGTTCAAGAGGTTATCGGAGCTGGGTGCTCCTGACCATGGTAAATTGCTGTTACTGTCTGGAGTCAGCCTCATGCAAGGTAGCAAGAGTTTCCCATCTCTGGAAGGCTGGCTTCTGGCTAGCCTGAGGAAGGAGAAAGAACAGAGGAGACTTCTGGCCAAGGGGCAAAGGCCAAAATTTCTGCTTCATGAGGGCCACACCGAGAATAATCACAGTAAACAGCAAACTTGCCAGTGATGTTGGCAGGAAGGCAGGCATGGTCACAATGCTCGTGGTGAAACCACCAGCTCGGTGCTGGCCTCAGCTCAGGGAGGAGAGTGGGTGTACTTGCAGAATTCATCTGCTGACCCTGGGGAGCACCAGGGTGCCTCGGAGTGCCCTGCTGGTGTCCTCTGCCCTTGACAGCAGCTGGAGCTGCAAGATATTTTATTGCAAGCAGGAATTGCCAGATGATCTGGCAGAGCTGTGTTTACAGCTCCTCATGCAAAGCAAGCGATTCTCCCCTACAAATAGCCCATCTTCCCCGGTGAGGCCAGGAGGGTTGACGCACTTCTGGAAAGCTCTCTGTGCACTGAGGTTCTGCATCTTATTGCTGCTTGCTGTTGGCTCTCACAGCCTCAGCCATTGCGTCAGAAACCATGGGCCATCTAAGCAGGGGCTAAAGGCAACCACTCGTCCCCAGCTCTGCCCATTTCCACCACCAGTGTGACTGAACACAGCAACGCTCCTTCCACAGCTCTGCTTCAGTGAGCTCCTCTTGAAGTCAGCCATGGCAAACCCACGTGGAGTCTCTCCATAAGGATGTGTTGGGACCCTGAGGTCCCTGCCCATGGCTCAGGACACCATTTCAGCCCCCTGGAGACATCAGCTCCTGCCCCACTGATGGGTCCCACAGAGCCAGGCACACCTGTGGCCTCAACCTGTCCCTAGGGAGATGCCTGATACCCAGGGCTGGGGCTGTCCAGGGCTGGGGCTGTCCTGGTGTCCTCCAGCTGCCTGGCTTAGGGCTGAATGATGGGAAGGCCCTGGCACCCAGGTCCTGAGCTGCAGAGGCATAAAGCAGGGAAGGGCAAGTCTAGATGCTCTCTGGCTCTGCTGAAGATGGACTGTATATGCCACTTGAAGGATCCTCTGATGATTTGAGAACAACTTTAGAAAAAATATAGGTCTTTCCAAAGCATGGTTATTTCCACCATGCTTTAATCTCTTTGCATTTCTTCATCATGATAAAAAAGTTATTTAGAAAACCCTCAAGCACTTTTACCTTTATGAAACATTTGCCCCTACCGAACTGTTTTCACACTTAAAACCAACAAAAACATTCTTGCTCAAGCTCTCCAGAAACAATTTCACCTTTGGGCAGAGAATAAGCACATAACTTCTCAACCCAGAAAAACAGAAGTTTCAGGCTGTTCTGACTAACAGAGGAAAGCTCAGGGGACTAGAATGGAAACAGTGTTGTGCAATAGAAATGATAGTCTGCTGCTTTTCACGGTATAACTCTTAGTCAATTTTCATTTATTTTTCTAACAAATTGAAGTTCCCTAAGGAGACTGACAGTGATAGTCAACTTTAAAAAGGGTTAACTCCAAGAAAATACGTGGGTATCACTTCTGCATCCTGCAACTCCTCATCTTCAGAATTTAAATATTACATTTAGGAGTAGACTTTTAGGCATTCAAGAAATGTTAAGCTCATATAGCAGTCTTTTGTAGACTTCTGGAGCCCTTATAAGTAGTGGCATCTGATATGTTTAGGATCAACTTTTTGAATTCAGGCACCTAGATTTCTCAAACTGTTTCTATTCTCTGACATTGGGGCTGGAAATAAACTCATTTATTTAAATAGATTTGCTTTCCTGCAGTAGGCATGTTCTGAGGATTGTAGTTTTATATATTGTAAATTTTCTACCTTGGCTTTTTCTTTATTGACTGGTACAGAAACTGATTAGATCAGATGATGTAACTCTAAGATATCTGAGATGTTTGAAATGGCTATGGAAGCCTGCATCTTTAATATTTTACGACATGCCAAAAAATTTGGAAGGTTCTCGGCTTGCACATTGTGTATTGGTACCTTGCCACTTTGTAACTTGGATCAGTGAGATTACATCTACATTAGGTAGCTTTATTTGACATTAATCCATTATCCTAGTTTTGTCATCATGGTACATCTGTACTAATTTTTTTTTAATCTACTGCACTCAATACAATTGATGGCAATCAGTGCATGGCAAATAATCTTTCACAACGGGTAAACAGACACCTGATAGTATTCAACAATTATTTCTGTCCCATGCAATTTGTCTCTTAGCTATATTAATATATATCAGTTACACAGTGATATTTATTAGTGTTGCCTATTTTTGGATGTCTGATCTAAAAACGTGTTTTGCTATCAGTGGGTATTGCAGATATTTTAATTCATTAAAGGCCTTTTATACTGCAGTTGCAAGTTAGAATGCATTTCCATACTACATTTTTTTCCAGCAGCAAAATTGATCTAGACAGTTCTCTTCCTTCCCTATGCCGCTTTTTCCTGCTGCCACATCAATCTTCTGCAATGCTTTTTGTGCAAATGCAGCCATCTGTGGGGCAACACTGTAAGACAGATCAGTAAAATCAGGGGTGCTAAAAATAAACTCTCTAGGAAAAGAAAAGTAAATCAGTGAGACAGTTGAGCTGGAAAATGTAGAAAAGTGGTGAATCCTCCAACAAAGGGTGTTCTTCAGAACAAGATGAAGAAAGAAAGATCACAGACACAACTGTGTCTGTCAAGAGGGGAAAGGGTGAGGATAGATTTTTCCCTGAAAAATGATGGCCTGGAGACCAGATGATAACAGAGGCTGCAGGAAATATAAAATAACCTAGACAAATAAGGAGTTTGGCTTTGCCAATTTCATGTTGCAGGTGATGGTTGAATATTCAGATAAAGATTTCTAAGGGAGACTCAGATGCAGGATCAGAGACATGGAAACATTTATCCATCATATCTGGAACTCTTCAATACAAATTTTAAAAAAAGACAATCAACACATTAAATTCTGGCCCGAGGCACTGGATTTTACAGTACTGTATGAGATAGCAGTGTTTCATATGTAATATTAATGATTCATATGTAAATATTGAAACTTCTTTGAGGCCAGCAGTCCATACAAACATAGATTATGACAAGGATATACAAAATTCAGATGAGGTTGTGCATGTCATATCCTTTCTCCGTTCCTTACCACTGAGAGAAAAAGCACTTTCCTTCCTCAGGCCTGTCTGGTCACCTTTCTTCATGCTGGTTTGATTTTTGCCCTTTCCCATTTGACAGCATGTTGTATGTGCTTATGCATCCTTAGAACATACCAGATACATTGCTTGGAGCACAGTATTTTTTATTCTGATACAATACTTTGTACTTTTCTGCCAGCAGCTGAATAAAATACTCAGAAAGTTTAAATCCTAGATGTTCTCCAGAAAGTATTTTGGAAAGACTGGCTTGTGTGCTTTCTTGAATCCTGTATGCCTCACCAAAAGCAGTGTGCAAGGAGGCGTTTCCTCTGTTACAGAGTTTGAGCAGCCCCTACTCTTCCTTAATACTGCTTTGTCATTGTGTTCTATAACAATAACCAAGAAAGCAAGCAAACAAACATATCTTCCCTACATCCCAAAAGAAACCACTGTCGGTTTTGGTGTACAACTTGTGCTGAAAAGATCCTGTTTCATCCCGGTGCTTTCTGTATTTTGTTAATTGACTATTTTGAATGCTTCTGATGAAGTACACCTACTTGGTTGCAGGCTCTCTGCTGCCGAGCTCCCAGGAGGGTGGCTGGCTGAAGGTTTGCTTTGTCCCTCATCAGCCTCAAGGAAAAACCATCCGACCATCACAGTGGCTGCTCAGTTTCCCAGTGCAGAATTTTAAAATGCCTGGACTCCCTTTCCCTCCTGTTCTCCAACATTAGCTGAGAAATTTCAGAACATTTGTACTGATTTGCTAAATCCCTCTGGACATTTAGAACGTAATACATTATTGCATTGCTTTGCATTTCTTGTTGCTGGTTTTTGTTTTATTGGTAGCTGCACGCCTGAGTTGATAAAATGCTTTGCTGTTCCTATTCCACTAAAAATTTGTTCATTATCCTACCATGCTATTCTATATGCTATTTCTTTCTTCCTCTGTTTATTTTCTTTCCTTCACACACCTCTGTTTTTGCCTTTCCTTTTTCTCCCCTAATTTTATCCCCTTTCTCTGTATCAGATCCCATACATCACAAAGTGGACAAGACTTTACGCTGCAAGTGGTGTATGTAATATATTTCTGCATATCTTATGCAGCTGAATACAATGGCACCACTTACACACCTTAAACCATGTACATTTGCAATATCTGAGCCTGAGCAACTCACCTAGCTGCTGGCTTTTACAAGCAAAGAAGGAACTAGCATGGTTTGTATACAACATGCCAAAATTCCAGTATAATCTCATTGTTGTTACCCTTATTTTCCACTTCCCCGCCCTGTTTGTTGTAACTGCCTATTCTGTCATTTCAGATTAAGTATCTCACCATGGAATGCCTTGCATGTACTTTTAATTTGATGTACTGGAAGTAGTCCTATTGACTTAAATGGAAGTACCCACATAAATAAAGGTAAGTACACATGCAAGCCTTTAACAGATGGTGCATTGCAAATCCCAAAGGAAAAGCATGGTACATTTTATTCACTTTACTATCTTTCCACATGTTAAATGCAGGCTGGATGATTAAGAACTTTCTTCCAAATTAAGTTTACAGGTTTCATACCAGCTTAAAGGAAGAACCAGTAATTGTAAGCACAGGATTAACTCCAGTTCCAGAGAATTCCGAAATGACATGAGATAGTATGAATGATTAACTAGAAGGGAAAAAAAAAAAGGAAAAGAAAGAAAGACAGCACCCGATTTAAACTCAATGTAATATTAATGTATGCAGATAATTCTTTAAACATGCTGGAGGAGATGTGGAGCCGGTGAAGACGCGGAGGTCAGGAGCAGCGGGCAGGCTGTGTGAGAGGGCAGCAGCTCCAACAGGATTGCAGGCAGAGGGAATCCATCCCGTGGAAGAGGGCGTGATGGTCAGTGGCACAAGGAGAGGGAGCACCCAGCCAGGCTGGGGAGAGCAGAGCTGGCCCCGGGGCAGGGCCACGACACCCGGCACAGCCTGCGGGCTCCGGGGCAAACTGGGGCGGCTTCTGCTCCAAAAGGCAGGGGGGCGAGAAGAAGAAAGGTGTGCATCTTACAGCGCGGACACAGAGCTTTGCCTTTTCGGCGAGCGAACCAGCGCTGAGCGGCACGACCCCGTTGGAACCCCCGAGGGTTCACTCGTCACTCGCTTTCCAGGGGTGCGAAGCCCACGGAATTGCCCATACATACAACGCCACTCCGTGCCGCTGCCGAAGCCGCACAGCCCCGGGGACAGGGACACCGCACAGCCCGGGTAGGGACAGCACAGCCCCGAGCAGGGACACCGCACATCCCCGGGGACAGGG
>WBMV01001015.1:832752-936113 GCA_013396655.1 Campylorhamphus procurvoides | reverse complement strand
GCTTCCCCGGTGCTTCCTTGCACAGATCCTGCTGCAAAGCTGGGGGGTTTCCACCTGGCAGTGTGCTGTTCGCAGCAGCTTCTGCAGGCGCACCTTGGACACGTAGGGG
This sequence comes from Campylorhamphus procurvoides, assembly GCA_013396655.1. Lineage (NCBI taxonomy): Eukaryota > Metazoa > Chordata > Aves > Passeriformes > Dendrocolaptidae > Campylorhamphus > Campylorhamphus procurvoides. Next base: position 936,004 of record WBMV01001015.1, on the reverse strand, counting down.
AGGATTGTTAGCAAACTGCCTGAAAGCCAGCATGTAAGTGAGCTGAAGAGGTGATGGCTGGCGAAGGGAAGGTGTCCTTCTGCCTTTCTCCTGCTCCAGTGCTGTGTTTCGACACAAGAAAGAAATGGAGCTTTGCCAGAGGGGTAGTAGTGGAGTGGAGTTACAGGGTTATACCAAAGGGACAGTAAGAGAATGCTGCTATTGCTGAGCAGAGAAATCAAAATTCGAAGCTTTCACGCCCTTGTGGTCGCTTATTGGATACGTGCCTGTGTTTCCCCGTGAGGAGCACAAGAAGACTTGTTAAAATACTGTAGTTAGCCTTGGTTCTGATTAGTTCTTTATCTCAATTGTCATCAAGGACAGCAGTATTTTTAAAGAGCAGAGGACAGTTTGGGAAGTGGGTCTTCCAGGGTTTAATTCTGTAGGCAAAATGAATCATAAATTAATTTTTGTAATTTTTTCCCCTCAGGTTGTTTTTATATATATATATAATTATTTGGGGTTTTTTTTGTCAGCCAAAGAACCATATTTTAGTATCTGATGAAATGGTTTTTTTAATAAATTACTTGGAAAAGAAAGTTTTCAGTTTAATATCCAGGTCAAACTGAAGTATAAATTCTGAATCGCCCAGCTACCAGAATTCACTTGCATGCTTAGAAATAATTTCCAAAATCCGACCATTATTTAACTGTAAACATTTAAATGGTTGTGCTTCAAGCTTTCAGAAAGCTGAGAAAGCACTTTCTTATTTTTAATTGCATGTAAACTAGGCCTATTTGGTCCAGAAAATGAAAGTTTCATTTTTGCATAATGGCAGTAATGCTAGTCTTTAAAAGGCCTGCATTCGTGTATATTTATTGAAGTATGCCAGAGTTCCAACTGTATTTTGTACCATTCAGCATTTGTAAAATGCTGAATTCTAGCTGTTACATTTGTTGTCAGCTATTTTAGAGTTTGTGGACCTCAGGTCATCATTTCTAAAAGGAGTTGAAATGTGTAAGAATGGCTTTCTTCTCTCTTCTTCCCCTTAAATCTGTCAGACAAATGACACATTCCTTATGCAGAGCAATCATCAGATTTTGATTAATTATGCTAGTTGAGACTCAGGAGGAATGAGGATGCTTGACAGATGTTTGTTTACCTTCTTAAAATGTACAAATTCTGGTCTCTCCATTAGTAAATGACTCATTAAAACTCCCCTAGCTATGGGATTCCCAGTTAGCATTAATACATGCATTAGGAAAGCTTGTTTTGTGTGAGTATTACCAAACTATGAAAGAACATAAGCCCTTGAACTCTTTTGGCCATTGGGTGGAGTCTTTTGTGGTAGAAAATGTTTGTGCTTCCCCCAGTTCTTAATTAACAGCATTTATCTACTATTCCCCATGAGAAAAGCTTCAGACTGAATTTGTTCAGTGGGTAGGTGATTGATCCTAACTAGCCCAGTATGTGGGGGTTTTTCCTGTTTGCTTGGGCCTCTTTGGTCCTTACCTAGTCTTATTAAAGTATTCCTTACAGAGATCCAACATACACACCACCCTTCTTCCTTCCAGGGTGACAAAGTAGGATGCCTAAGTCTTCTCCCAGGCCTTCTGAATCCTGGTTTGGAAGTGCTAAGAAAGATCTTTGAACTCTGAAGTACAACTGTACTGTTCTGAACCACTGTCCTCTGATGGCCTTTAGCTAAGCTTGTGGTCTCCACTATGGGGTCAGTTTACTCTGGCCTGCGGTCAGACATCTACCTTACCTTTGTGATTTGTTTTCTGAATTATATGTAAACACCACGTACTGGTCTAGTAGAATAAATTTTAATACCTGACTAGAACAAATTGATGGCTACATGTTCTAGGCCCTGCTTCTTAGTGTGATTTCTGGTTTGCAGCACAGTTGCAAGTCAGTCTGAGTCTTTCTTAGAGTCAGCAAAAGCTCTTTGGAGGATTAATAACAGTGTTAATTCTAACACTGGCTTATCCATAAAGAAGTTGATTTCAGGTTTTTCTCTTGTGTTTGTCTTAGCTGTTTCCATTGTGCCTTCTGTGTTAACTCATGGAAGATGTGTAGTTGAATGAATCAGTGTACCTAACACAGCTTGAAGATACTGGGAATGATGTTGGATCTTATTGCTAAAAGCATGTGAAATGGACCTGGAAGTAGACTTCTGCCAAGAAGGTAAAAAGTTACACTGAGTCTTGGAGAACTGGTATTTTTTTTGTTAGTGTTGCAGTGTACAATTTTTTTTTTCCCTTGTGGGAAGAGTATGGAAGAGGCCACATCAGTATGTCTTAAAACAATTTGGGTTTTTTTGTAATGTTCCTATTTTTCACAAGAGGAGACTTCCTTTTATTTCTGAGTCTCTGAAGTGGAAGCTTTATCCCTGATTTAGTCTAATTTTAGTTAATTTCAAATAATTTGTCTTTTAGATCCCCAGTGAAATAATCTTTAAGGGAAAAGGTTTACCTTTTTGTGTTGTGTACAGAATACATTTCAGATATTGTGTGTTCTGCTTTAACTCAGAAAGAAAAGTCCAAATAAACCACTGTGAGTTTAAACTTAAGAATAGAATTCAAAGTATAGAATTGCAGTCTTCCCTCTTAGTTATTCTCTTGAAGGATTGCTTCAGAAGATTTCTTTAGGCACTCTTTCAATTTATATTTTCTTAGTACTCTGTGATTATGAACAGGTATTTGGTTTACTGCTGATACTTACAGATTGACAGATTTCTTCTAAATTTCTGTAAAATAATGTTCACCTCATTATCCCAGATTTTCTTCTAAGTTTATTTTTGACTAGATGAAGAAAGACTTTGTGGAGGAGATTTTGCTCATCTTGGGTCATAAGGTGGCTTAGTCTTTTCTTCAGTTATCTTGGTTGTTTCACATATGTTTCTGGCAATTCTCATGCACTGCAAAACTGTGTTTTGCCTTGGTTTTGATTGCTGGTCCTTTTGGCTTGCGTTGCTTGTTTTTTCTATTTGTTTTTAATCTTAATGCAAGACTCAAGGATTCAAAACAAAGCAATGGGTATCTAAAAAGAGCTGTACATATTGTGTGGTACTAGAATATTACAGGGCTCTACTAGAAATTTTCTTCCTGTTGTGAGCATGTCTTATGCCAGCTTTAGAACAGTCTTTGAGTTCTCTGAAGTAGAATTCTTAGAAGGAAGAAGAGCCCCATAGCTGAGTTGTGAGATGTCATTTGTGGTACCACCCTTAGGTCTTTTGTCATCAAGACAAATGAGGAGGGCTTTGGCTTTCGCTTTACCTTCACTGAAGTTGTGGCATACTCCTTAGAATTAACCCTGTCTTGGGATTTATTCATGGAATACAAAAAGTAGTATTTTCATTTTAGGTTGCTTTTTTGTAATAGAAAGATTATTGTAGGCTTTTCCACTCTTAAACTGTGGATTGAAGTCAGTCACCTGCTGGGCAACTGTCAGCATCCTGTTGAACAGGTACCCAAACATTGTAATTGCGTTTTACAAGACGAGAATAGCTGTAGACACTTTTTTCCAAAGGTTCACTTTGCATCTAGACATATTGCACCAGACTGGAAAGCTGATATAAGAGTTGCTTTAACCTAAAGCAACTTAGCAAAATGACCTAATGAAATGAGCCTGAAGTTTCATATATACAGGTGTTTCCTGGGGCATTAAAACTTCCTCTCTTTAGAGGCCAGCATATCCTCCAATGAAATCTTCTGCAAGACATTTGAAGGGCATCTTGCAGAAATAAATGTTTGTACCCATTCAGTTTGGTATAGTAACTTGTTTTTGCTTCCTAAGCAGAGCACAACTCTGTTAATGCAAGTATCCTGTTATTGTTCTACACAAGCTGTCATTGTGGGACTATGTCAGTTCTATTCTGCTTCCATTTATAGTTGAGACAAATTACTGTTAAACAAACATTTTTCCATAGGTCCTTTAGCTGATCCCATAAGGCAGATTAGAGCTCATACTCTAAACTGGAGCTCCTGGCTGTCCCCTTCAGTTGTTCCATTTAGTGAACTGCTTCAGCAAGAGGACTAACTCTGGGGAAACTGTGTGCGGTAACAATCGTGTTGCTTTGTTCTCATTGTGTTTCCCTGATGCTGCATATCCTTAATAAATAAAAATATTGCTTTTAAGTTTCTTGGTTAGTGATCAGATTTTTTGCGTTAAACCAAACTGAGCTATGTCAGGTAATCAAGTTCTATTTTTGTCCTAAAATGCTTAATCTGTCATACAGTTCCAGCTGTACTGTTTAGTGCACTGTGTATGACATCTGATGAGACAAATTTACTTCATGTTTTCAAGAAATGGTTTTTAAGGAGTGCAGAATGGTCTTACACTTTGGGGGATCTGCTGAACAGTGGAGGTTTGGGTGGCACTGAAGGTTTTAGTTGAGGCATGAGACTTTCACAGGGCTGCTTGGCTAGAGATGGCATCACAGCACTAGTGTTGCTGTGCCTTATTTTTATTTTTAAATAGTTATATAAAACAGCCTTATTAACTGCTCTGAGACAATTCAGTGTCTTTCTCAGCACCATAATGGTTGCATTCCAGAGGAAAAGACTCTTGGTGTTGCCATGCCTAAATGCGTCATTCATCCATTTCCTTTGCTGAGAGTACATGGTGCTCAGAACTTACCGTATATTTCTGTGAAACTGGACGAGGGGAGGGATGTTTTGCCAGATCTGCTGTATCATCATTCAGAACTCAGCATCAAGAAGGAACATCTATACTTCTTTTTAGAAAATAAAAGGCTTTTATTCTGTCTAAATTAAATAGTTGATGAGTATTTTGGCTTTTTGTGATCTGAAAATTGGGGGCCATATGCCAAGCCCATGTTCAGTGTTGCAACTCTTCCTTGTATCAAGATGTAATTGTGCCTTGGCAATAAATGTTTTAGTAAGTATTAACTGAACATATGTACAGGGACTGTATATACTAAGTGGAGATGCTGACAGTTGTAACATACTGTTTGGCTTTTCTTCTTCATGTCAAAATCCTTTATGTAGAGAGTTTCCAGGTGTCCCTCAGACATCTGACAGTGGAAGAACATTTGGATGAGAATAAATAGTGACTGTAGTGAGACCATCCTACTGGTAAGAAATATTTTCTTCTGGTCAGCCCTTGTGAAGTATCTTACTCCAGGTTTACCTTTCATGTTTCTGTAATGAGCAATCTAATAGGTTGATCAATGCAAAGAAATGTGGCGGTAAGGAGACGTGTGTTCAAGGTTGCTTTATTTTTAGAATGTGTACTGGAAAAATAACTTGAGTCAAAGACTTCTCTACTGTGTGTCTTGGTGGAGGTGCTCTGATTTTGTGTTCTACTATTAAGTCAAATATAAACATAATAAAGCCTTTAAAATGACTTCTTTTTTTCCTGAGTTGAAGACCTTTCCTCAGTTTATTAAGAAGAGCAATTACCTTTTCATTTCCATTTTTACCTATGAAGCTGTATCTGATACTTCCTTTTTGTTTTGCTTTTTCAAAAGAAAAGAAGTGAAGCTTTCCTTTATATGATATTGCTAAAAATACTTGTTGGGAGACCAGGAGCCCTTTTAGTCAGGGTCAGAGATGGAGGTATCAAACTTCTGTCTCCTTTTTAAGCAAAGGGATCTTCAGTGCTTATAGCCTGTGAAGCCAGGCTGTTGCTTTACTGAAGTTTAAGATTTTGTAAGTTTTATCTGTGGGACAGCATAGAGGAGAAACCTGCAAAGCTGCTGTGCTCAGTACTTCTCTTCATTTCACACCACCACTGCTTTAAGCCATCTGCATTTGGATTGTGGGGGTTTTGTATCTAATGACCAAAAGTATTTTCCTCCTTAAGTTCCTACATGACTAGTTATTCTTTTTTCCCCACCTTTCTTTGCTTCCCTTTCCTGTTCCTATTTGCTGTTGCTATTCCCTCCCCAGTTTATGTGGCAGTGTGCTTTGTTTGGACTTTGTCTGTGGTGGTTTTGCATAGCTGCAGAAAAGTAGACTTCGCCTTCTGTGACCTGACACCAGGCAGAAATTCAGCCAGGGTAAGAATAGAAGAGAGCTTGTAAATGCAGCACAGGAGTTCTGAGTCTTTCCATTATTAACAATTAAAGATGATTCCAAGATGAGTTAGGTAATGGATTAACTAACTCATGAAAAGAGGACAAGGATATACAAAGAGAAAGATCCTGCTTTGCAAGATTTTAGATTATTAGGATTACATGCTGCCTGCATGTCTGAGAAAGAAAGAACAAGCTTCCCTGCTTCCAGTGTTTAATTTAGTTAGTAGATAAGCTATATGATGTGCTAGATTAGTTCAATGGCAAAAGATAAGTTTAGGCTTTGCAAGGAGGTGGTTTTTACTGGGGAATGGGTTAAGAAATAGAAGCATCCTGTTTAGTCCTGCCCAGCAGTGTTACAGCTTTTTCTCTAAACAGTAAGCAGTGAAAATGATTTCTTCCTACCTCCTACACCCTGTCCTAATCAACATAATATCGTGTCTGGATCTAGACCAAGAACTGTTGTTTGAGTAAAATATGAAGACAGTGACATAGTTTTGTTTTCGTTGTTCCTTTTTTCTGTTTTGTTTCTGAGGTGTGAGGTACTGCTGTATTTTTTTTTTTAGGGCTATACAGTCATATCCTTTTTCTTATCTCAAAGGTCATACAATATTACCCTTCTGTTTTAAGGGTAACAAATAATTTCTAAGTCACAGTTTCAACATAAATGATCTCCCACAAGGTGGGGGGATCTTTGTATCATATGACTTTTAAAGCCATTGTATGGAAAATTGCATGTGCACAATTAACATAAAGCCACGGAATGCTGCATTTGTGGGATGGATTCTCTTAAACCATCTGCAAGTTTGCTTTTCTTTATCTTTGGTGGTTAAAAGTAAAAATAATTAAGAATATTTATAATAAAGAATATTTTATATGGTTGGTATTCCTACTGAAATGGTGAAAATGCACCTCAAGTATGCAGAAGAATAGTTTCACTGTGCTAAAAATCATTCAGTGAGAGAATAAATTAGAGCTCCGAAAGGATGGAGCTTCCAGCTGGCAGTACAGTGAACAAAAATGCAGCACTTTATGGGAAGACTTGGTACATGGATGCTTTTATCCCTAGAAAAGCAGTGTAGGTACTGAAGCTCTCTGTAAAATGTAGACCTTCTGAAGTTAGAACTGTTCACCATTACAGTTCATCTCTCTGAAATATGTGCTTTGTACAGTGTTACTATAGATTAGTACCTGAACATGTTTGATTTTGGAGTATTCAGTGATGAAGATAAAATTGTTTTTTGGTGATCTGATTTCCTTCAAAGAAGGGAGTTTATTACCTTCATTATCATGTGAGTGTCAGGTCATCAAAACAGTTCACTGAAGTATGGCTTTGAGTAGGTATTATCTCAGCTAAAACCACTCTTCACCAGTAACTTCAACTTATCTAATGTGCATTCTGCAAAATAGTGCATTTTGTAGGTGAAGAATGGCTCAGGTTTTTGTAGTGTATAGAATGCAGGAACTCTTGTCTGCTGCAAAGACAAGGAAGATGGCTTTAGGATGCTGGTAGTTTTACAGAAACCGTGATATAATGAGTGCACTAGAAATACTAGAAACAGCAAGGTATGGCTTTTACAGCAATTGGATTACTTATTTCCCCTGGTTTTGTATTGTGAAGGATTGCATATGTAAATGAAGTGAAACCGATTCTGCCACTGCGTGCAGATGATTGTCATTTTAAGGTTTCGGGTCAAATTCTCAAATGTTAAGAAACACCAGAATCAAGGTTGAAAGACACAACCATAGTTTGATTACCTTTTGTGCCTACCTTTATTAAGTTACAGTTCTTCATTCTACAGCTGTAGTTGTTTGGCTTTTTCATCCTCTGCAGAAGCATTCCTTAGAACACATTTGCCCTGTCTACTGGGACATCCATCTAGTTTGGGCAGCAATAAACCCAGTCTCTAGGGCAGTTGTTTCCAGTGAGTAAGTTTAGAGATATAATACAAATAGAGCAAAAAAATGAAAAGATTTTCGTCTTGTCTGATGAAAGCATCTGAATGCTGGCTGTGTTTGATGAGGGTGGGGATGTGTGTACACAATAGGTACTGCAGGTAGGTATCTTTGGACATGTAATTTGCTCTGTAAGATACTCAAGAACTTAATTTTTTTTAGGCTGTCTTGCATCAGGCACCTGAGGTTAGTAAATAAATTAATGCTTGATCACATGTTCTAATAATGTATCTGTTAACTGGGATAATAACTATGCTGCTTTAGTGGAATGAGGATGGTATTTGACTATTTCAGCGATATTGATCTAACATTGGTGCTCTGCAATGGCCTGTGAGGAAGTCAATTTCTGCTTTCAGGGAAGCATTATATGCAGTGATTTTATTTATTTATTTGATAGGGAGCACAATGAGTAAGAATAAACACAATACCAAGTAGTGACCTGATAAGCATGAACCAGGAAAAGGAGGCTATGGGGGGGGACAGTGTTTAAAGCCATGCAGTTAAACTGTTGTAATGTACTTTAGCAATCATTTCCAAACTTCATCAAGTAAATAGAATTGCTTCTAATGTACTTTGTGTGCTGTTTCCTAGCTGTTAAAAATGCAATCATGTCAGACGGTTTGGAAGCTACTCACTGAGCAGACCACTGCTATCTGAGCTAGTAGTATCTAATAATACTCTGTCATGCTTTGTAGGGATCAACCCTAGACAGTATGATCCATGTACTTATGTAGAGGGTTTTATAGATATTTTTGAACTATAGAGGAGGAGCACTAAAGGAGGGTGTGCTTTGACAGTACGTGCTGCTTTTGTGGCTTTTTTAAATTTGTCACTAGCAATCTAACTTTTACTTTCTGCATAATTAAGAGTGTTTTATCCAAATCGAATTTATATTTAATCACTTAAGATTTTTGTTAAGATAAGTTAGTTGATCTAAAGTCATACCCTTTTCAATACCAAATATGATGTCTTTGTCTTTCCTGTCATTTGGAGATGCTTCCTCTCTTTTCCAAGTTCAGCTGCTCTTTGCAGGGTCTCTGCCTTTGCCTTGTGTTTTAGCTTGTTTACCTCTAGTATCTCTCATCATCCAGTTAGTTCTGTTTCACTGAGTGTTTCAGAAGATACAGCATCTCCATTACTTGTGCTGGAGTTCACAGATGACTTCCCTGAACAACAACTGTTGGTTTCCTCCCTCTGCACTCCCCATTTTTTCTGATATTTTTCTCTTTAGCATGCTCTGTTGGAGTCACTCTTCACCCATCCTATTCCCGCTCTGGTGCGGAGTTAAGTCGCCTTTGTGGCAGCCACCACTTCTGACTGTTGACAGAAGTGCAGAGTGGTTTAGGTTGAAATCCTACGCTCTCCACATTTGATTAGAGTATCTTCTGCATTGCTGCCACTTAATTAGTGGGATGTTAAAAAGGATAAAGCAGCTTCCTACCTTTATTTTCTCTTTGATCCAGCATATTGTTCACCTGGAAGTGAAAAGAAGATTCTATTCAGTTTCAGGCTGGATCAAATTTAGTAAAGGTAGATATTAGCAGATAAAATATGTGGCTTTTGCTGAAGGTCATGTATCTTTTTCTCACATTCCCTAAACTTGCAAGCATAGATATATTCATATTGCTGAAAGGCTGATAAAATGTATATCCAAGAGACACAGGTCAGAATTCAAATTTCAGGTTCAAAGTGTGCTAATGCTAAACCTTTCCAGAGAAAACACTGCAAGTTCTGGATTTATTTTCTTTCTAAGATAATTTTCTTCATTAGGGTGGTGTTGTTTGAGCTGTGGGGTTTTGTGTTTTTCGGTCATTACTGTCCTAAGTAGTTTGGCTGAAATAAGAGTTCTGAAGAAGATATTAGTATATAACTTTCAGCCCAATTTGCTTGAGAAGATTCTAAGCAGCTTGGAAAATAGTATGTTATAGTGGGAAGTGTCAGGCAGTCATAATAATAAAGTTTTTAGCCTTTCTTTTAACAAGAAATTACTGTCTTTTGAAGTAAATGACTTTCTAAACAGTAAAAATGAGGTGAGTTGTAGTGCATTTAACTTATTACTCTGTTTTCAATAGCATGGTTATATTTTTCCAATTTGACTTAATCTGACTGTGTGCTTACATTCTCCTCCCCCATAACATCTGCTGTTTAACCATGAGATGCTGTATCTATACCTCCTTTAAGCCTGCTGCTGCCTTTTGTAGGACTGCCATACTCTTTTGTGTTCTGCTGGTATCTGGCTTGTAGAGTGAGCTTTGGTAAATGATTGCCGTTTGGGATAGAACAACGTAGCAAGCTACTTTGGAAGCCTGGCTGCTATAAAGACATTGTTAATTTAGCAAATAGGCACAGTGGTTTAAAATGTTAAACCTGTTATCACCTCCTATTTATTAATGCCCTCCTCTTGGAATTTACTAACCTACAGCCATCAATATAATGAAATTAATGTCCTTGCTTACATTCAGATCCAGAGACTTAGCTTAAACCTCTATTATAGGCAGTTTAAAGTGAACACCTTGCCTCACTCTGAAGAGTGAAAGGTGGTCCTATTCTGAATTTCTGCTTCAGAGAGAGTTAATCCGCATGGGCAACTGCTTGTACTAATTTAACCCTGTAAAGCTACTTCAGTAGAGGCTTCATCAGCAGGGCTCTAAAACTATGTAATGAAGCTTACTGAGCATAAAGTCCCTCTCTACCAGAGCCTGTTGCTCTGAACATTGGAAAAGTTGTATTCTCTTTAGTATTTAACATTTTAAAATGCAGCCATATCTATCTATCTACATTGCTGTAGATCTCCCCTGTTTCTTTCCACATAGAGTTAATTTGTGCCTTATTGTAGGAAATTGTAGTAAAATATGAAAAACCTGCAAACTGCCTAACTGCACATTCATATAATTTTGTGAATTATTTCTTCCTGCTGAAATACATTTCTTAAAGTTACATACTAGTTTAAACTCCAAATATTACTGTAACTTCAGGAATAACTGATTCTAAAGTCAGGAGTATGTTTGAACTAAAGCTGAGAGCGCATTCAAAACAAGTGATATTGTATCCTAGGGAATTATACAGTCTAGTTTATAGTGGGGGTTATGTTGTTGGTTTGTTTTTTTTTTGGTTGGTTGGTTTGGGGTTTTTTGTTAACTGTCATATTCCTAGGTATTTTACCATATAATTCTGCTGATGTTGAGGATTTTCTTCCTGTGTTTGCAGCTTGAAGTGACACTGCTGTTTTCTTGGCACTGTGATCATTTAATTTTGAGCTTAGGGCCATAGAACAGTGCTTGGTAGTACTGTGAAGTAATACCCTGTGGTTGCTTTCCTTTAGTAACGTAGTAAGAAAAATATTAAAATATATGTTCTAGCAAGTAACATAAGGAAATGCTTGAAAAATCTCCTGTGCTGACATAAAATTCCTTTTAAAGAAATTTAAATAGCTTTTCAATTAAATTATACACCTTCTTCCTCTAATGTATTTGTGTAATGGTTTTCTTTGGAACTGTAGGAGGAAATAAATGGTTTCAAATAAACAGTGAAGCTCCTGACTTCAAAGGACTTCCTTTAAAAGTGAAATAACTTCATGTTCCTTTCTCAAATAAATAAAAAACAAATGCACCTTACCATCTTACTTTTTTTTTTTGTGTGTGTATAAATCTGAAGGGATTTTCATCTTGGGCCTTCTATAGGAAAAGAATTATTACTGTAGGTCACCTCAAATTAGGATAAATTAGGGACATGGTTTAGTGGTGGACTTGGTAGAGTTAGGTTAACAGTTGGATTCAATGATTTTGAGGATCTTTTCCAACCTCATTGTTTCTGTGAATTAGTGTTGGAAAAGATTTACTGGGTTTATTCTGATCTGTTGCATATCTTTATTATGGTGGTATAAAAAGAAAAGTTCTTGTTGGAGATGAGCTCCTGCTTGAGAAGAGGCAATACAAGTCATTTTTTTCTGTGTTGATGTTGCAGTGCAGTGTCTTTTCTTCTTCAAGAACTCCTTATCTAGAGGATCTCAAAACCCATACTCCGCTTAGCCAGGAATATAATTAAAATGTAATAGTTTTTACTGGCAAGGGTTGCTTAATTAGGACGCCTCAGATAGATATATGCACACAGATCAAATATGTGAAAGTGTTGGACACCTGTTTGTTTTTCATTGCTCTTACTATAACTAAAGTATTGAGTGCTCCTGCAACTCTGTCTTGCTTAGATGGCATTGGCAGTTCATTGCTTGAGCAAATCTGATCTGCAGGGACTGCTGTCCCCCATTCTCTTAGGATGCTCTGTGTGTGTAATCTGTCTGTGTCTGTGTGTGTTTAGCGTTTTCAAAAACTTGATTTTTTTTGTTGTTTGCTTTGGTCTGTTACCAAAAGGTTTTATTAAAGTGTGTTCCTTTAATGTTATACTCTGTAATAACAGTGCTTCCAGTAATCTCCTGGAAGTAACATAATTTCTAAGATTTCTACCAGTTCAGCTCTATTTCACAGCAGTTTTATGGTAGCTTTGGAGAAACATTTATCAAGTCCATGATTAGTGAAATATTTTATTCTTGTTGACAAGTCAAACCAGATTTGAATTAGATATGAATACAAGGACTAACTTTTATAAACTGATTGCTCTCCCTGGCTCAGTAATTAGTCTGACTTCCTCTTGCATTTAGTCAGGACATATTATTAGATGTTTGCATTAAAATTCTTAAATTATTAGGGAAAAATTCTGTCACATCTAGATAAGACTGTACTTTGTTTCATTAGAATAAAGTGACTTTAATTCTTTTGTTAAGAAAGCTTTTCTTCACAAGCTTCTTTATTGGTTAGAAAAGGTTAGTATCCTTATACCGTAATATAGTCCATTACTTTCCATCCTGTATTTGGTATTTTGGAAAGGATTTATTTAAAAAAAATATTTTTTTTTAGAAAACTTAAATACTAATGTATAGTTATTTATATGACCATAAAATTTAAAATTCAATGTTATATGTTCAGGTTAGCACTCATAACAAGCTTGTTTCTCAGCAAAAATTGTATACCAATACCCTTTCCAACAGGCAGAACTTTGAGTTACTGGAGCATCTTGAAATCCAAGGCATTAGTTTAAAAATTTTCCTTCTTGCCAGTTGTGGTTGCAAACTACTCTGTAGCTAGTTAATATATTTCTGAGACATTTAAAATAATGAGGAAAACTAAGATGTAGAGCAAAAATAATTCTTTTGAGTAATTGGGCTGTCAGTACAATATTGGATACTTTTCTTCAATTAATTTGGTAAAAAATGTGGACTATTATAGAGTTATATGTAATCAGAGCGGGGAATATGGATTGAGTTATTTCATCCCATGCTATAAAGGAAAAAAAGGGAATTCACCTCTCAGCAAAGTGTGGTACCTGGTCAGGTGTCTGAGGAAGCTTAATAACATGCAGAGGATCTGAATGCTCCTGCTATATTCCCTTTTTTTGGTAGCTGATATAGTGACTGACAGGAGGTCAAATTTCCCTTCCACTTTTGACATGAAGTCAAACTGAATCAGTGTCCCTTCCTGAACCCAGACTGGGTTCATTTGTGACCCTTGTTGGTGGCTGGTGCAAACTTTGAAGCCTGGGATTAAATCACTGAAACAGACATTACTGTCAGCTGAAATACATCCAGCATGCTCCAAGGCAGTTCTATCTCACATATAATAATGCTTCACAAATGGTAAAAAAATGGCAGTTCTCTGTAAAAAGATATTATTATGACAAAAGTTGTACCTGCACAAGATGCAGTTTTGTTCATTTTTTCCCCCTGGTAGACTAGTTTTGATTATTAGGAACAGAAATATTTTTGTGCAAAGTTGAAATTCAAGTGGTTAATGGGGTATCTAGTAAGGGTTATAGCCTGATTCTCTTGTTCTTTTGTATGTGCAGTTAGAGAGCTGTCTTAGAATGTCCTGTGACATCGTGAGTCAAAATAATCTGCATTTTGAATGCCATTTTAATTTTTTGTGGAAAGACATTATCATGGATAGTTAGCATCTCTATTTTTTTTTAACATAGTTGTTTTCCACTTCCCTGAAGTAACAGATGGAACAGTCCAAAAGAAATGGTGCTCAAAGATGGCAGGGTTTTGCACTTGCATGGGAAAGCAATTTCAGAACTTGTTGTCATTGTATCTTATTTCTCAAAGTTCACTGAAGGAAGTCCTAGTGGAATGTAAATACACTATGAGCAGTGTATCTTCAAACGGAGGCCCAGAGCTGTTGAAATAAAGCCTGCCCTGTGGCAAAGCTGGAAAGAAAATGAAGGGTTCATTGTGAGTTGGTACTAATGCTTATTTGGCAACCCTCCTGTCTTCCTTATCTTGGCTGGTGTTCCATCAGTCAGGGCACTTGTCTGTGGATCATGATGCATCAGACTGTGGAAGAGACCTGTGATATGCCATAATAAAAAACAAACAAAAAGAACTTGACTTTTCTGAACAATCCATAGTTAGTCTGCTATCTGTTAAAACTGATGTTTAGATCAATTTGTCTGTTAAATTCCTGTCACTTTAAAAAAAAAAATCTTATGTAAGACTAGAAAATTTCATGGTGTTTCTTCTCAAGGTTTATTATTTCAGTCTGATTCATTTCCTGTTTTTCTGCTAATTCACTGACAAAAGCAGAAACAAGTATCCTCCAACTGTTTGTAAATCTTGAAAATATGTAATTTACTGTATTACAGGTGGCTGTGTGTGTCTGTAAATGATGCACAGATTTACACTGTACTCTGGTCTGTCAGTCTTTAGTCATGTACTTGCTTCCCTGGCTTACGCTGCTGTTCCAAGGCTTCACAGCTCTCTAGGTGGAAATTTCTTTCAAATATGAGAAAGATGAGGATAAGTTAGAACTTCTGTCCTTATATGATAGCGTGAGAACTAGAAGATATTTGGTTGGATTAATAGCAAATTAAACACATCTTTGAAGGAGTAATTTTTTCAGCTGTGTTTGATTAGGCTTTAGGGCTAATTACCACAGACTTTCTTGGGCATTCACAGCATTGAGAGAGAGACTTGATCTTCACTTCATAGGGATGGCAGTATAGAAAGTGGTAGAACATACTGGCAGGGAGATAAATGTACTTTTTGGATTTGAAAACAGTCTGACAAGTTAAGATTTCCTGTTTAGGACTTGTAGAAGATTTGTTCTGCCCTTCATCTGCACCGTGGAGTCTCACATGTGCTGGAGGCAGGATCCTGAACTCACAAAACTGAGTGCAACTGCTTTGATGTTCTGGTAAACTTGGAGGCTAGTTGGGAATGTCAATCATTTATTTAAGTGTGCGTTTTTGTGTGGTTACTGATATCTTGAAGTGCATTAAAATTGTAACATTTTAATACATTCTTGTAAGATTTATGACATTTGAGTAAAATATAGATTGAACTTTATGTAGTATATATTAAAGCTCTATGGAAAGAAAACTTTTTCATCTTATGCAAAAGCTGCATTCCCCCCCTTTCCATCAAATGCCTGGAAAAAGATAAGCACTTCTAACAGAGTATTTTTTCATGATGTTGTTGTTCATGCTGCAATTTGCAAATTTATAAATTAGGAGACAGTTGGAAGTTTGCAGGTTGTTTTACAAAACATAATCAAATGAAGGAATTGCCTGAATAGCTTTTTGAGAATTAAGTTTAGAATTGCAATAATATATTTTTTAAATCCTTTTTGTATGTACATTTTTGAATTAGTTTGAGGGATAACATAGCAGGTTAGGCCTAGTACATATTTATTTCCTGGTTAGGGAAGACTACTTCACTTTGGAGAAGGTAATCAAGGCCTTCAAGTTTTTAAATTAATATTATGGTGAGCTCTCAGTCTAAAAGTATCTTTTCTGTTATAGTTTATGAAGTCAGCACTAGAAATGTCATGAAGTTCTTTGGGATTGTTTCTGCCTTTTTTTATCAAGTGTTTGTCTTTCCTTCTAGATATGTGTTTCTTCAAAGCTGAGAAAGGCCTGCTGTTGAATGGCATTAAATACCTCTAGGCTACCATTACAGACCATTTTACTGAGTAAAGGAAAATGTAAGGGGTCTCTGGTGACGTCAGTCATATGGAGGATATTGTACTGTAAAATGAGCAGGGGATAAAAGGGAGAAACATAGGCTTTTTGCACTGGCATAGTCTAGGATATTCGAGAGGGATTGTAGGGATACTTATGAAGGAGTAAAAACCATGCTTTATTTCTGCTTCAAATTGTGGTGGGATTTATCAATGTTTTTATCAACAACCGTGGTGATGAGAGAGTGAACTGCTGTAGTACATATATTAGAGTGCAAGCAAGTGAGTGCAAGTTGTGAAGTTATTGTGGCTTAATGCTTTGCAGCTCAGACATAGGAGGCTGACCATTCCTGTGATCCCAGGCTGGCTGTAAGACCTGTTCCCCTCTGTCCATCATCAGCTGCTCTGTGCATTGTCTGTGTGAGCGTTTAGCAAGTCACATTATCTGTCTGCCTCAAACTTCTGTCTGTAAAATAAGAGTGATGTGTTCTTTCTCTCATGCTTTGTTTCTAGAGTTTATACGATATACAGAAAGAGACACACATACTCTAGGTGTATGGTATAGTAGAAAGGGTCTTGCTAGGAATCATTTTGACTGCAGCTGCTGTCATCAAGTACACATCAAAGAATGCCTCTTTTTAGGCGTGTTTCCGGAGTTTCAAGTGTTGTGTATATAACTGTGTATACAATACTTGGAACTGACAGTATCTTACATAAATAAGATTAGTACTTCACATTATAAAAGCAGGCACTCAGGTTTTTGGTTATATTTCATTCAAAATGTAGTTGGTCTGAAACATATTTTGTGGCTCAGCTTGGATATTACCCCACCAAATATTGTTTCTGAGAACACAGAGGAAAGGTTTCTTATTGTTCAAAAATATAGTCCCATGCAACTGCTCTGAGAAAGTTGTATCTGTTTGGAGCAGAGGTGGTTGTCTTTTTTTTTTTTTAAGTTTTCTTTTGTCTTCACTTTCTTAGAGAAGCCTTGCTCCATGTTTATTCTATGCCTGTGAAAACTTGCAAGGAATGGCAAATTTTTAGAAAATTATTTTGAGCATTTTCTTGAAAGAATGATTGCTGTGGCACTGAAATTCCTGAACATTTCATGTACAAGCAGAGTTTTTCAGCCATTGTAGCAATTGGTGAGATACTTAAATTTTGTCTCGCAGCTGCCAGGCAACAAGTTAGTAAGGAGAGACCCAGTGAGAAGGGGGAATGCTTTCTTCTGCTGTTGAGTCAGTGGCTTGAGACTAAGTGGGAGCTGCCTACTGCCGTTTCAGAGGGGTATAGGAAAAGGGATAAGTGAGGAAGAGCAGGAAGAAAAGGTTGCATGTTGGGATGGAGGAACTGAGGCTCATGGAGGCTGAAACTACTAAAACAGCTGCATTTAAACTTTTTTAGACCAAATCTCCATTCCTTTATATGACAGCTTTCTCCATTTCACAGTATGGCTCTCAAACTTAGGCATTTTCAAAAGACAATGGTAGAAGAAAAGAAGATACTGTTCACAGGTCCTGCTAAGTGAAAAAAGACCCTGCTAAGTATTGGCCAGCATCTGACGAGTAGGGATGGAAAGGTTAAATGAAGTTTAGCCCTGCATAGCCCTCTCAGCTACCACCTGTGCCTGCTGTTGTAGGAGTATAGGTTTATTTCACAGTGTTCCTTCACTGAGATGGATGCCACAAGCCCTAGTTTGAAACACACTGCAGCAGGCTGTAGTGTCCTTGGGGGAAGGCATTCTCCTAGGTTTGTGTTCCTCTTTAGAAACCCATTGGCCAGTATTAATCAAATCTGTTGTGGGTATAGAAGTGTCAAAGAGAAACTTAATTCTAGCCCAGTCTTGTTGCTTGGTGCCTGCATATTGCTAAATTGCATAAAATTTGTGTAAGGGAACATTCTCATGCCCTAACAACAGAAGAAGTATTGTTGGCATTTAAATCATTAGACAACAGACACGTTGTTTGGAGCATGATGGAGTATAAACTTAAGATAGAAAATACTAGAACAAGGAGTCTGTGGTGCCTCATTTTGTAGAATGTTTATGTGGTGTTGGGCAAGGCCCTTACAGAGTAGTTAGGTGTTTGTTTTTGTGTGTGCTGGTCTTTAGACATCCAGCTGTTGATGAGCTGGTAGCTACTGCTGTCAGTGCTCAGCATAAGTTTTGAACCTATGCAGGCCTGTGCTGATGCAAAACAGCCTTGTAGCTTTGACAGCCCACAATATCTTATTTCAGCTGACAGTGTTAGCTTTGGTGTCTATTTCCCGTTTTGCAAATTTGGAAAAATAATCTTCCTTTGCAGAATTTCTATGAAGGTTTCACAGGAGTACTCTGAAAAGTGATTTGTTAATGTTTTTGAAGCCATTAGTCTGGTAAAAATACTTTACAGACTTGTGTGGTATTTGTGAATTTAATGTTGTATAATGTTGTTGTAAAGCCAAAAATGTTCAGCATGTAAGACGGGGAGCCTCATTTAATAGTGAAATGAGAAAGAGCTGTCATTGGCATGCAGCCAGCTTCAGAAAAGTCAGTGTGTCCGTGTGATCCTGCAGGAAGTTCAGAAGCCAGACCCAGCCTTTAGGTTACTTTCAGGTGGTTTGGTGCCCTTCTCCCCAAGACATGAATGGAAATGACTGCTAGAGCACTAAGTGGTGTCCAGACAGCAGTAGTCTTCCTGCTCCTCTTGCTAGAGCTCACCTAGCTGGTGCTACACTCACAGCTTGTCCCTGCAGGGAGCAGCCCTCTCCCTGGGTGGGAAGCAACTGGAACCACTTAGTCTGTCAGTTGGATCTCTGTTGTGGACAGGGGAAAAGATGTCCTGATGTCCCTGAAAGTGGTGATGAGGGTCATGTATTACATCCAGCCATCATATGTGCTGAAACTGGACCAGTATTGTATTGCCTTCTAGTGTGTCTGATACACTTGCAATTAGCTGGATGGAGGATGCTGAGTTTAGGTTTTATGGACAGCTTGCATTATGGAATCCTTAATTTCTGAGCACTCAAGTGTGCAATAGTGAATGTCCTCACAGTTCTTAGTGTAGCTTTGTGTGCCTCTGTTACCCATAAGAGTATTTGATGATGTTGTATGTCAGAAACAGATAATGTACTTATTGAAGAAAGGGTTTTCTGGGGGGCAGAAATGGGCTGTCACCTGTAACCACATTGGCACTTATGATGTGATTACAGTAGTCTTCCTATGCAATTTTTGCCAGGTTGTATTGGACTTTTATGTGGTGTAATTAAGTACAGCTATAGGAAAGTAAGTAAGCTATAGGAAACTGTTTGTTCAGCATGAAAAAATATTACTTAATACAACAATTTTAGTGTCCTTGTTGCTAGAAAAAGACTTGGTAGCTCAGTTTTCTTGGTGAATCTTGATATTCTAGGCAAATGTGAAAGGATTAGAAAAGGTGTCCTTACTAAGGTAGAAAATAGAAACTGGCTGTTAGGAATGCTGAAACATGGGCATGATCCAAACTTGTATATTAATTTCATTCTTTTTTATTAAGCCAAACTTACAGAAGAAGTAGATGGTTTCACTTACACAATTACTTTGCTTCAGGCTAAGAGAATCTCTAATAGAAAGAGGGCGACTTCTGAAAATATGTGAGCTTTTTTCTTAGTGTCCTGAGACAATATGTCATGCATTTCCCATCTGTCGGTAATTTCTATGCCAAGCGGTTCTTGGTGAGGTCAAATTAGTGAACAAACATCAATGTGTGAGTTGTAGAGACTTGTGCCTTCTCTGGTAGCTCACCTTTCACTCCACCCATTTCATATTTCTACTGTCTTTCTAATTTTCCTCTCCCCTCTTCTGTCTCAGCAGCACTGCCTTGGAGGATTTTGGCTCCAGAAGTGACTGTGACTGGACATTTGGAGAACATTAAATAGAAAGGAGGGTGCTTGTACCCATAAGTTTTACTAACATTCTGGTTGGTTCTGACACAAATGCTTTGCTCTTCCATTGAAAAGCTGCAAATGCAGCTGAAGGCGCAGTGATCTCTAATGGGGCAGTATGGGCAGATATAAACTACTTCAGTTATATCAAAATTGAAATTTAAACAGAGGGTTATGTTTTTTAGTGTAGCTGTTAGCTTTCCAATATGGACTGATATCAGCCTGACAAGCATTTTTTTAAACAGGCTGCACTCAGCATGCATTTCATTTTAGAGTTAAGACTTGCTAGTGTAAGGAAATAATGAAAGTCTTGTGATGTGAGCTGTAACAATCCCTTTCCAGGCATAGTGTTGTGACATGTGAGTTGACCTGCCGGATTGTTCTTCTAGTTCATTTGCATTTATTATTCATATTCTCTACCTGTTTTGATGTTAGAATCCTTTTAAATGTGCTTTGGCCCTTCAGCTTCCTTAGATTCCATCACATGACTCACAGTTACTCCACTATGATAGCTACAAGGGTGACAGCAGATTTGCTCTTCAGAGGAGAGCGCTTTAATAATACTAGCTAAAACTTTGCAGCAAAGGACTTCTATGATTGCATACAACTTTAAAAGACCAAAGAATCGATTTCCTTCAATAGAGTATTTGATAGATTTCTGTTAGTGGAATGATTTGAGGATGACTGCTCAGCAGCGGGGTTGCAAATTAGGAAGGTCAGAAGTAAGGAGAGAAGGTGAACTGTCATAAATACCTTTGTTCATAATAGTGGTCCTAGAAGATGTGAGAGTGAAAGAGAAACAAAGGAAGGAACAGCTGAAAGAACTTCAGAATTAATTTCTGAATAACTTTTCAGTTACAGCTTTTTTTTTTTAAGGCAGTGTTAATTAATTAATTAGAGAATAGTCTAAATTCCCCTTATTGAAAACAGGCAATATATCAGAAATGTAAAAAAAGGCCTTTTTTAAAAAAAATAGTGTTATTTTCTACTGTCTTGAATCACAGACCTGAAGCTTCTAAATAACTGTTAAATCATAAAAATTCCTATTTTAGCAACTTACCTGTGTTAAAATGATCTAATTAAAATGTCTCACTTCTAGACTACTAGAACTTTTTTGACATTTTATATGCTTTGGTTTTCCGGTACAGTTGTTAAATTTCAAAATCACTGAAGAAGGTAATCCTGCAGTGGAAACAGATGTGCAATTGACTTTTTTGTAGGGGATTTTCATTCCTCAATAACAGCAACTGGGCTTGTTTTATTCTCTGTTTTGGTGCTGGTATAGCATATGATTCATTTTTGTCTCATGCTACCTGTAGCAAGGAAACCACACACATACTGCAGCATAACAAGGTTAGAAAAGTACATTTCAGAGTAGATATGAAACAATCATCAAGGATATTTATTCATTCTGTTGGAGTTTTGTCCTGCATTATGAAGCAGACTTGGAGAAAAAAAATTAATCTCTTGCACAGATGTGTTTGACCTTTGCTGTAGGCAGGTCTGTGCAGCCTGAAAAATGGAGCTGGTGATAACACTCCATTATTGAAATCCTAAGGACTTCTGGAGTTTGTTTACCCTGCCTGTTTTCTCCTCCCCACCCACCCTGAGAAAACATACCACATTTTTTAAAGTTGTGTCAATAGCCAGAGGAAAGCTCTGGGTTGAGAGTGAAGTTTTGGATTTACACCTGTGTAGTAATCCTTTCAGTTGAGAGGAGGGAAGCTGTGATAGCTGAACTTTCCTAAGAGCAGCTGGCATCGTGTCCCGGTATTTTGTACTGATCCAGTCTTGCTGGGACATAGCAAACATAAATACAGGTTTGTCCAGATCACAGTCCACTGAGTTGGAACGAAATCTCTTAGTAAACCAAAGTTAAGTGCTGGTAATGTTTGATAGTGTCACCAGGTTATCTACAGACAGACGTGGCCCTCTGTGAATATGAAACTTCAAGCTCTTTGGATTCAGTTTTTGTTCAAATATCAACATCATCTCTGCTTTGTTTGGTTTCTTTGTCAGATGCTCAGTTTTTTCCCAGAGCTGATTTTTGCTCAAGAACAGACTCATGTCAGTGGCTGTGGAAACCAAGTGTCATTATCCTTGAATGTTCAGTGCAGGTTTGTAAAATTCAGGTTTTCAATCTGTTTCAGAACTGCTGTTCTCAGTGAGTGTTCTTCAGGTTCATGTGCCACTTCATATATGTCATGCAGAAATTCTGACAGATGTGAGGAGCTGTTAAAGTAAGGCACACAGGGTCCTTGGGCAGTCAGGTGGATGTGAATGTCCTTTTGTTTACAGACTTGAGTGTGAGGATCTGTGGCACAAGCCATCACACTGGTGAACCTTGCCTTCATGTTTGTGTGTGGCTTGCTGAGACTGAATGCCACATTTCTGAGTAAACATTCAGAATGTTCCTGGTGTTGGATTGGAGCAAAGGTCACCCCTGCTCACTGTTAAAAAAAAAAAAAAGTGAATAGGGGAGGCTTTTTCTTTGTTTTTTGAGATCATTTTAGTGTTACTGTTTATTCCTCAGACAGCCAGTGTGAGGTATTCTGCCTGCACCACGGGCACAGTGTCTGCAGGCAGTTTCAGCAATCCCTTGGTCTTAAGCGATCTGCAGAGTATACAAACTGTTAGCTTTGGCTGCAGTTTCTGCTTGTAGAATAATTCAAATGTTTCTTACTTGAGGCATCTGATTTGTTTCTGAAGATGGAAAAGAGGAACAGATGCACTGCTGTCTGCCCTTACTCTGTCTGGGTCAGGCAGGTCAAGGTGTGCTTGCCTAGGGCTGGTGCTGGGGCTGCCCTCCTGCCAGCTCCAGCCACTGCTGAGCTGGGTGCTGCAGATGACCGTTTTGGATCTTCCTGTCACTGCTTTGTTCTCCTCCTGGCTCTGGTTCATAGAGGGGAATTAACCTGAAGCCTGCAAAATGAGCCAGTCACATGGATAGACTGTGCCAGATACAGCTGTAATCCCGAACTGAAAAATTGAATTTGTCCTCCCGCTCTTCCTGCTCTTCTGCATTTGTTTTCCGATTTAGGAATGCAACTCTGAGTTGCATAGCACAGTGGAGTCTTAATGTAACTACTTCTAGAGCGTCTGCTGGCAAGAAAACTCTGACGTCTGCAGAGTTAGGGTGAGGTTTTGCATTGCGCACATTCAGTCGCTCTGGTTGGAATAATGGCATGTTGGAATGGGAGCAGAGTTGGGGGGGGGATGTCACTGTGAATGGTGCTTGTAGCCTGCTGCTCAGTGTGTATCTTTTGTGGGTAGAAAATGTACTTGATGAACTATGTATTGTCCCATTTGTTTTTTACAGACACTCAGATTATTCTGCAAGTATTCATGCCCGCCACTGTTGGCTTGCAGGATATTGCTTTTAGCTCTTTAAACTATGATGACAGTAACAGTTCTTTGCTGATGTTTCAAGTGAAGATATTTTCCAGAGGTACACTACATGTGTTGGTCAAGGGCTTTTTTCCCCAGTGTTAGCATTATATTTAGATAAGCAAAAAGAAAATAAATCAGTAATCATCTACTGCAGTTTGAAATTCATAATGGTTAACTTGCAAGTAGAAAGAAAGCAAGGACCTAGATATTCTGTGTGAATTTGTGATCCACCAGAGAAAGTAGTATTATATTCTGAGTTTTTACTTCTGTTATTGCTGATTAAACAAATATCTTCGACTGGAAAATAAATATGAACGCCTGTATGTTGTATTCTATTTAAGATGCTTCATCTAAGATTTATCTGGATGCAGACAGCTCAGGAGAGCTATATTTAAGGCCGTCAGAGCAGAACTGTGGGTATCATTGTGACAGGATTCAAAGTCAGGCTGTAGGATTGCAGCTGATTTTAAAAATAAACAAGAAGCTTTTGTAGTGTTTACAAATTATTTACTCTGCTTCTGCTCACTGTAAATCATCCCGAGGATGACAAAATCATTTGAGGACTGTGTCTCAAGTTTAGGCTAACGAGTACTCATGGCCGGAGGCAGCATCTTCTGTACTAATTCACTTTACCAAATGTGATGTTTCTGTGGTCTAGAAAGCTTTTAAATGTGACTTAAGGTGTTGGGGTTTTTTAAAGTTTTACTAAAAAGGGTATAGTTGAAAGCATATTACCAATGTAACTATTTAAAAACCACAGAGCATGGTTTTACCTCAGAACCTGAAATAATACAGGCTTGTTTAGAGTCTATAATTAGAAAGTGTTGAGCTGTTCTAAATAATGGAGAAAATAAGCACTGTAGCTTTTCTAGGAATTGCATTATGCTTGCTTCATATTTTCTTTTGTGCCTGTAATTGTTGGAAATAGATAATGTGTCACAGTCTGTTGCACAAAGGGACCCAACTAATGATGTTCCCATAATTATGTAGAAAGAGCTGTTTAAGATGATGCTTTAGAGGAAAAAAGTAATATCCAGCACAGAAGGAATGTGACTTTGCATACGTGAACGTCAGGGGGTGTATGAAGGGGAAAAGGCTTTGCAATGCCTCCTCAAAAGCATGAGGACACAGGAGTTGTATTTCAGAAATACTCACTGTGTTGTCAGGCCTGGCAGTGGAGGTGTAACTTGCTGATTTGAAAGTAATTGAGTAAATAGAATAGTGCAGATACATCCTGACACACAGTCATTTGTCTCCACAGCACTAAGACCTGCTGCAGCATCCTCAGCTGGCAGAGGAACATCACTGTAGGTCCCATGCATTTTTTCTGACTTTGCATTCTGTTGGTAAATGTACAAAGCACAGCAGGGGACCTCAGAGTATTTAATTTTATTTTTTAAAGTTGGGTGTGAAGCTTTTCCACAATCCAGGAGGCTGCAGCACTGCCAAGGTCTCGTCAGCATTGTGTGACCCAGCACGTCCATCGCCTAACGCACAGCACTGTGAGGCCTCTGGCTAATGCCCAGGGGCTTGCAGGGGATTCACAAACTCCCCTGTGTTGATTCATGCTTGGATGCCATTAACGAGGCAATGAGGATTAAGAAAGTTTCACAAGAGTAAGTTTTTAAAGCTATGAGTGGGTGTTCTTGCACTGACTTTTGTAGCAATTTGGTGCAGCAGTTGTTTTGCGTAGAGAAACTCTGTTTACTCCTCAGCCTGTGTTGCTGTGAGTGAAAAATGTTTGGAAAAACTCTCATCGACCTGGCAAAATCCTGCTGTGCACTGACATAACATATTTTTTGGCATAGTATGATGTTGTGGGTGGAATAACTGTGTTGGCAGAATAACTCCTCCTGTTGGCATATATTGTATTTCCAGCATAGGTACAGCATCAGATGTACTTTAAATGTCAAGCATTCAGCTTTTTCTTCTTTTGTGCTTTTTAACTAGTGTTTACACTAGTTACAATGCCAGTGGAGTCTGCCTATAAAGGCTGCTAGATCATTCCCCTTTGCTTGCCCTGGCTGTGCTGAATGGGCTCTATGTTTTCAACCTGGTCTATTTTTTAATTTATTTTCAGCAGGACTAGAAGAATCTTTTCCACTAATTCTTTCCTCCAAAGACACATCAGTAAGATTTAAATTTTCACCTAATGTGTTCATAAGCAAAGACCTGTGTATTTGATGGCTAATAAGTTTGTCTTTACCTTCTTTTTCTAATGTGCTTTCATTCTACATTAGGTTCAGCTGTGAGATAAGTTTCATGGTACCTCTGCCATTTCCTGACGCCAATGGTTTTTCTGGAGGCAGTGTTTCCTGTCTGGAAGCTACAAGCAGTGTTCCTGGCAGGATGGAGTATTTTTGTTTCTCTGGCTAGACCTTTCCCTGTCTTTGTTTTTCTCTCTTTTTCCCTCAGCTGTTCTGTGTGTGTTTTTTTTTTTTTTTTAATCTTGATTTGTATTTGAAATTGCATCAGTTCATTTAAAACTACCATGATGAAAAACTGACTTGGTGATTTGAAATACATCCATGCAGAATTTTTCAGTTAATATACTGACAGAATAAATTAATGGGTCAGGCTGCAGTAGAACTGGACATGTTGCACTAGGCTTTGCACTAAGCTCACTTCTGGAGTGAACAGGAGCAGTTAGTTAGGCTGGTGCAATTTGTACCTGACCAGAGGACAGTTTCAGAAGTTGTGGCATTAGGCGTAACAGTTCAGGAAACTCTCTCCTGGTTTCTGACTGTATCCTGGACTTGCTGCTGCTAGAATAGACAGGCACGGATTATTCACTCAGTCACTCAAGCTTTTCTGAATGTTCTATACTGAATGATATTTACCGAAATGATGAGTTTCTTTGTAAAGAGATATAGCAAATGAGACCAATGCAGGGTAGTTATTTGGTTCTCGGTGGCTGAGATACTGTCAACTTACAGTGACTTAGTAAGTTCCTGTGAGTTGTCACAGTGGCTTTCAGAAACTGTGACCAAGTTCTTATCCTACACTGTGGTAAGGTCTAATTAGTCAGCCTAACTTGATCTCACAGAAAGAATTCAAAACTCATACTAACTTGGTCCCTTTTAGTTCCTTTAGTTAGTTTACTTTAAAAATTTTATCCAACATATATCTGTATGTGTCTTTTTAATAAAACTGGTAAAATAGCACCAGGGGGTTAAAAAAGGATAATCCATTAATAGCTTTCAACATTTCTTCATTTGAGGCAAAGCTATTTCAAGATCAGTGGAGATTTGCTGGGGATTGGTGTTTGTGTGTTGGTTTTTTTTTTTAATTTATTTGTCCTCCCTGCCTCCAAAATTGAGGGTAGTTATGCCACAAAAAGAACAGAGTTGGAAGATGCTGCCAGTCAGCTGGTCAATGGTATCTTCCCTCAGCACAGGACAGAAACCTCTGGCTCTTGCTGAATTTAAAAATTATTAGGAGCCAGGATTTGTTATCTCTTATACATCCCCCCCGAGCTGCTGTCTCTCTGGTATGCTGTTCAAATTCTGTCTGTGTGTTCTCTCTGGAACTCCTGTTCATGGTTTCAGATACTACAGTATTTGTCCCACCTTATGTCTTGGTACCTCTTACTTGGTTTGTTTCTATAGTATGGCAAACATGAAAGCCTGCTTGAAAACAAAAGCTTGTCAGAATTCAGTGTGTAGCCATTGCTGTTTGACCAGGCAAAATTACAGACCTGAAATTAAATCTACTTATTCTGGAAATTTGTGAGTATTAGTTATTTTCATTTTGGAACAGTTTTTCTGTAGGAATGATCTCAGCATTCAGATGTGTTGCAATGTTTTCCACTTGCAGGATTGGTGACACTGGAGGAAACAAAACTTTCTGTTCTTTCAGTGGTGTATATGTCTCTTTAATCTGCTGATTATTTTGTAATGTATACTATGGAATAAAAAGCAACTGCAGGAAATACCAAGCTGTCATTCAGCAATAGTTCTAAAGAGTAAAACAAAAAGTGGGCAACACTTGCTTTAAATTGAAGTGCATACAGAGCTAACAAACCTGAATGTTTGCTTTGGGATTATTTTGCTATATTGCCAGATGATTTACTTTGTTTCAATGTATGCTTTTTTAAAGAATGGATCTGTTCATACCATATTTGTGTTCTCAGAAAACAGAATTTAGAATCACATTCTGTAGTTTTTTTATATTGACTGCTTTTACAGATTATTAAGATTTTAAAACCAGAATTTACAGTATATTTTTACTTTAGGAATGGGAAAGGTTTTGGATTTATGGGATTTTTTTTTCTTCAGCAGGTCAAACAGTCATTTGTCAATATTTTGAATAATTAGTTAAAACAGGCTAGTTTTCTTTTGAGATGATGGTTAGAAAGTGTTTAGTTTAAATGAAAGTATTAATGCAGTTAGAGTAAACCTTCTTTTTTTGATGCATGGGCAGCTTGTACAGTTTTTAATCCTTTAGTGTTGCTTTCACTTTTTAGACCACTAGCTAGTCAGACAGAAAAAAAATGGTGCAGTGAGGATTTTCATGATTACAGGATTAGAATAGTTAAAAATTTTGGTGGGTTTTTTTTCCCTTCCCTCTTTTTTATTTCCCCCTCAATGTTTCCAAGACTTTGGTTTCTTTTGGCAGAGTTGGGTGTACATTTGCTTACAGAATGCACTGGAGTGCATAGGAGAGGCTTTTGACACACAAACGAGTACATGGCTGAACTAAGACTGCTCTGCTGAGTTAGATAAGGGAAAATTGATCCAGACAGTCTTCCTTGCAACAGATGCAGGCTTGCAGATCCACAAACAGAAAGCATCTCTCCGCTGAGTTCTTAGCTTTGGTCAACCATTGCGCACAATGGACCCAGATTTAATGCTGCTGGTTTGGAAAATTAATGTTTTTAGAATGTAAGGAATCCTTGCCCATTTGCCACCAGACTGAGGGAAGGCACTCTGAGTGCAATTTCTTCTTCAGGAGGACTTTATCTGCAAGAGGAACAGTTTTTCTGGAGTTGCCAATCAGTTGTTCAGAGACTTTCAGAATGAGTTGTGCAGCTTGCAGGACTTCCTTTCCTAATAGCAGCTGTCATGGGCGCATGATACAGGATGTATTGCTCATAAATTTCTAAGGAAGAAGCATAACTTTTTTTTTTAATAAGCTGTTGAAGATTTTTCTAGCTGTCAGGATTGGTTTGTCATGTGCTGCATACCATTGCGAATTTTAAAATAGAACATTGTATATCAGTTAACTTTTGGCAATTGTACAGTGTGTATTCTGCAGGCTTCTCTGTATTTAAAATACTGCCAGTCTTTTGATTTTTATGCCTGGTCAGTCTGACTTTCTCAGGCTTTGAGCCCAAGTGTGTTCATAGTCTGTCTGTTTGCTTCATTGTTTTACAAACAATATTGCTTTGTTCTGCAACTGCAAATAGGATTTCCAGATAATTGACACAGGACTTTAAGGAAAAATAAAGTGCAGTCAGAATAAACTGAGACATGGTAACAGTGCAGTAACTAGATTTTTAAGAGATTAAACTATCTCTGCCTCAGAAATGCTTTTCTCTTAATTCATGTGTACTAGTATCTGTGAATATCAGCAATTCCTAGTAACAACAAATCACAGAATAGCTGGGGTTGGAAGGGATGTTAAAGGTCATTTAGTTCCAACCCTTCTGCCATGGGCAGGTACATCTGCCACTAGATGACGTTGCTCAGGGCCCCATCCACCCTGCTCTTGAACACTTCCAGGGATGGAGTATCTGCAGCTTCTCTGGGCAACCTGTGCCAGTGCCTCACTACCCTCTGAGTAAAGAATTTCTTCCTAACATCTAATCTAAATCTCTCCATAAGAAGTCAGAAGAGGCTAATTATCAGAATGCTTTCCATAAAATAAACTGACTCTGCATTGTAGAAACTTCCATATGTTAAAGCAAGTCCTTTTGCTCCTGGAAGATCCCTTGGGTTCTCCCTTGGCAGTGGTCTAGTGGCTTACATGAGCCAAGCTGGCTTGTCATCTGAGGTTTAACTTCCATTTTAAGGATAAGGGCCCTACTCAATTCTTCTTACCAGTTCTGTGTTCACATGGGCACGTCCCAGATCTTGTTTGAACCTTCACTCATCCCACTGCGAACTTCAGTGTCAAATGGTGAGTGAATGCTTGGTACCGGAGTTGCAGAGAACTCTGCTGCCAGGCTTTTGAATGTACTTAAATCTAAAAAGTGAAATTATTTCACTGGAGTAGTTCTGTTGTTTAAAGAAGATACGTGAAGTTTGAGACTGGACATGGCAGATTTCTAAAGGTTTTGAAAAATTTGTCTTAGATTAGTTGTGGATTTGGGAATCCTATTTTTGAATAATTGCAGCTATTGATAGTCTTATCTTAAGCATAAAGAAGTGAGTTGCAATTAACTGAATGATCAAGTAATTTTCATTCTGGAAAGGATTTACTATTAGTAGAAGCAACTCTGGTAACTTTTGTAAAGAGTGATCTTCATGCTTTAAGAAAAGCATTCACATATGTGGCTTCTAGAAGAACAAAGCAAGGCAGAAAGTAAAAGATTTTTGTGCAAAAGTGTCTGAAAGTTAAAAGGTACTTTAATAAAATGGAAACTACCACACTGGTGCCCTTTTTTCAAAAGAGAAAAGTCATAATGAAGTAAAATTTACATTAGTATATTTTTAAAGTAGTTTTACACAGTTCAGTTTAAGTGAATGTTTTAAGACACTTAGATGTCACATTTTTGCATCCTTTCATACTGTAACAAATCACGGTAAATGTTTGACAAATATCTGTAGGTCTGGGTTTGTGTTAAAAGCTTGAGAAATCTTCTGGTACTGATTTGCAAACTTTCCTATGTAGGAGTAAATTTTCAGTTTAATCCAAATAGTATCAACCCTTTATTTCACCTTTTATTAGAAATGAAAGTTAGAAGACATCAAAACCCCTGCACAAGTTAAACATTACATGGAAAATGTAACTATTCTTGATTTTAGTTTTTGAAGGGAAATATATTGAAGGAATTATAAATGCATTCTACTGATTGTTGCAATTAAACATTTCACCTGCACAATACACATTCATGTAACACAATATGCTGCATTATGTTGCCATTAAAGGATTTTATTTTTCAACTTAGTGCATGTAAAGGTTCTGCCAGAACCTTTGTTGTTTCAGCACAATTCCATTTGTTTACTTCCAAGTTGTAAGGTGTTGATTCTGCTTGTACTAAGTCATCTGTGTGTAAACCAAGTAACAGTTCTGGAATGCTCTGACACCATGTGCATTGATGTGAGTATGGGGGGTGTTTTTAATGGGACACAGTGTTGCAGAAGCACATAGATGTTAAAATTGTTAAACTTTTTCAGGCTGTTCCTCACTCTGTTTTAACTCAGCAGTGCCAGATGTATGTTTCATTGAATCTGAGGCATGTGTAAGGTGAGTAGGTGTATATTCTTTTAGAAATCCTCAGGCCAAAGTGCTTGGATTTTTTACCCTGTGGAATGAATTGACATTTAAAGAGTGGTGATTAAAATGAGATATTTAATTGCTTTGTTTCCAAATCCTGTGCACTGGTATTTAATTTAGTAGCTTAAGCTTTTGCATATTTTTGTTTTACATTTTATTCCTCTGTGTTTGCAGTTTTTAGACCGTGGATTAAATGAAAAGGAAAACTTGGGTTTGATGCCTCTTTTGAATGGTTAGAGATACCTCTGTGTTAAGAACATCATAGCTTAGAAATTCTAGGATGCTGTGTGACTGACAGGAGATGCTTGTTGGAAGAGGGAGGCAGAAATGTATTTCAGCTCTGTGATGTTTTTGGTGGATCAAGCTCTGGAGGATTTTTTGTACTCGTCTCTTTAAGGTGGATCAGTGCGTCTCGGAAAGCAGCTGTGGAGTACAGATGCTGGGAATTACAGATGTCAGCGAAGAAGCCATTAGTTGTCGGTTTTAATCAAGAAACAGCTTTCAGTATGCTAACAGAGTTGGTGCTTGGTTAAATCACCAGAGGAGCAAATGTCTAAGATGAAGAGGGTTTGTTTAGAACAGGGAAAGTCTAAATTTGCTATTCAAGCACCAATTACATGAGGGAAGATTTAAGGGCTTTAGTGAAGATGTAGCTACATCTAGGTTTATGGTGGCTTTTCTTCCTTCCTACACAAATGTTTAAGCCTGCCTTCATTTTGCAAACACGTGTGAAGCTGTTTGTCCTGATGGCAGACCCCCTGATTTGTTGCTCCTGTACACCAGGTTGAATGTGTAATGGAGGAGAGGCAGCATGTTGGGCTTGTGCCTCCGGTGTGTTTGGAGGACAGTTTGGAGCATGAGGGAGTTAATCTCCCCCAGCAGGCTTATGGAAGTAGGGCTTTGTCACTCTTCTCTTGCAAAAGCAGCAGGGTTATCCTCAGCTGCCCTTCCAAAATGTTTTGAATTTGGTAAGAAGAGATAAGCAAAGATTATGCCATGGAGAGCCGTATTAGATGATACTCTTCACCCCAGTCGTCTCTGAATTGAAAACTTCTCCCTTTGCAAGATTGTACTGATCTCCTTTCCCTTCTCCTCCGTTATATGGTCAGCAATAGCATTTACTGAAAGGAGCACAGTCAGAAAGAATTATAGAAGGAAATTCACTGGTTGTCCAGTAGGTTTCCCCAGCAAACATTTTAGGCAGGATTGCAGGAGGAATAGATGGCTGCTAACTACTGAGCTTTACATGAATTGCAACTGTAAATGTCATTTGTGCTTTTGGAAATCTTCAAATGACAAGGTGTGTTTGTGCTGTGGCAACTGGTGTTTTGTGGTAGTCTGTGGCATGAGCAGAATGCAAAGCATGGCTGGAATTTGGATTTGTGGTGAGGCTTCGGGCATGGCAGGGAGCCAGAAGCATGGTTTTTCTGTAGTCACTAAGTGCTTTTGAGGAAATGTTGAGAACAGTGGTGAACTTAAATTTTTAGGATTTGCACTCTGTGGTTTTTCTGTCTCTTTACTGTTGCCCATATTAATTTCTTCTGTGTTGACGGAATTTATATTAGTCAGTGAGAGTAGTATGAAAACCTGCAGTGAAATTTGCCTCAAAATTAGATTGTTTATTATTACCATAATTTGTGTGTCTCGGCTCATTTCAAGTAGTTGGATTTCAGAGCTTCATTTTGCACACAGCATGTCTTCTTCATGTGGACTCATTGTTACTGGAATAATACAGGCATTGTGTTCTCTGGCTGTACAGAATCAAATATTTTTTTCCTTCTTTTTTGTCAGCAAAAACATGCAGATGCTGAGTTGGGTTGGGCAACATGAGAACTGGCTGGTGCTCCAGATTGCGCTAGTAAAGCTTTTATGGTTTTGTACAGCTCTGATCATTATTAGCACTGTAACATTTGTCTTCATTTTTTCCTGTAATAAGTCATGTGCTGAATCTTTTCACTTCAGCAAAGTTTGAACGTCACTAAAATGTCAATCCAAAATTACTATATAAGGAAAAGCATGGCTTTTAAAACTAGCTTTCTGCATTTAAATCTAGAGACCGTAATTGATGATGGTCTGAAATAACTGGCAACTTTTCCATTCAAAAATCCACTCAAAGTTTAACTGTTTTCCTTAGAAGAGCAATCTGCTATTTCTGAGAGACTGCTTGTCAGATCCCATTGCTCAAAGAGAACTATAGGACATCCTGATTTCTTTCCTTACAGCATGGGAGAATCTGTTTATTTAAAAAGGAAAAAAAAAAAAAGTACAACTGGTTCATCACCAGGGCTGCTATTTCTTGATTTTGTACATCTGTTAGAACTGGCAAAAAAGCTGAAATACACATTCTTTCCTCTCCAGAGAAAGGGAGGAGGGGATGGCTTGTGGTCATAGACTTGGCTATGTGACTGTGTTTACTTCCTACCTTTTTATATTTTACTTTTTTCCTTAAAAAACACCAAAACAACAGAAGACTTCTTGCCTAAAATGGGTGATTTGATTGCTGCTCATTTTGTTCATGGACTCTTCTGGTTTAAGGAGGATGACACTTTTCACTGCCCTGGTAGTATCTGTGTGAATGTACCAGTGTTAGTAATTATCCAGTTACAATAATGCTTTTAAGGTTATCCTTGCACTTCTAAACGTATAAATTTAATTTGTTGTCAGCCATGAGCTGTATCTGTAGTATATTTCAGACACTGTCTCCCAGTTGCATGTGTCTGTGATACATCATCATGCCAAGGTGCTGGAGAGAAGGATGTCTCCTTCTGTCATCATTGTGGATTTTTTTTCAGTTTTTTTCTTTTTTTTTCGTTTAGATAAAGGAATGTTTTAGTTCATTTAATGAGAAACAGCGGCTGTAAAATTTTGAATTTGTTGTGGGAACAGAAGCAGGTAAAGCATCCAAGATTCCTTTTGGCTAGATTTTTAGGCTAAAAATGTTCCCTTAGGAGGGAAGGAAGAGTATGTTATGTTCTTGAACTATGCTTTTAGACCCTGGGAGTAAACTAAGATTATTTTTTTTAATATGTTCACAGTGGTAAGATTTTCCTTTATTAAAAAAGTAGTAATAATTCAGCATTTGAAAAATGGAATATAGTGCCTTTTTTTTTTTCATACCAAAACCTCTAGTGTCTCAATAAGACCTCTTTTTATCAAAATCAGATGATGTGTGGGTTTTTTTGGTTGGGGCTTTTTTATGGTGGGTTTTTTATTTCTCCCTCTTTTTACATTTTTACACTTGATGAATGCAGCATTCTTGTGGGATACTTGTGGGATACTACTGTACTGGATGGTAGTATAAATTGAGTAGTGTTGTCTTGGCTACCAGCTGTTGCACACACAGGACCTTGCTGTGGTGGTCTGAAGGGGGTCTAGCAGTGGGTTTGCTGCACACATTGCTCTGGTGAGAAGGACAGCCTGTGAGCTATTTCTGTGTTTCCTCTTTGGAGAGGGATTCCTGTTTCCGCTGCTGGTCACTTGTCCTCTGAAACTTCCTGGTCTTGACCCAGGCAGCTCAATGATCCCTCCTGGAGACACAGAGCACCCGGCTGTTTTTGTGCCAGCCTCTCATCAACGTGCAGGCTGCCTGGCTTGGGTAAATAGAGACATTCATCTCTACGTTCCTTTGTTTCTACCTTTAGACTTATGGTTAGTATCCGGTTTCTGATTTTATCCTTTGATAAAGTCATAGAAAGGGCATGCCTTTCTGGGAGGTAAGTTGGGGAACGCTGAGGAAAGAAATGATGTGAGCAATAGCCAGACTTGGATATGCAGCAGTGGTGTCATGTAAGAAATGCCTTCTCATTCTTCTGTTAGAGCAGCACTATAATGAGAGTTAGAAAAATTCCTCTTGTACAATCAAGCTTCCAAGAAGTGGGAATATTTACATGTTTGGGAAGAAGTTAGTGGTTTTGCCTCAAAATGATCTGCCACTTCTTGTAGCAGTCTCCTCTGTCAGAGGAAAATAGGAAAGCACCTTTCTTTCTCTCTCTCTCTTCTTGGAGCCAGTGAGTTAAGCAGCAGGGAACAGGAGATCCTTGCTGTCATCTTGTACATAGAGAATAACTGAAGCATGATATGTGATGGGAGTCTGGTTTGGGGCCTTTTTTTTTTCTTACAACAACGAATCTGATAAAAAATTCAAATGTTGTCACCTTAACTGTACCCTTTGCTCGATTATGAAGAAGTTGAAAGGCAAGGCAGTGTTGGCTGTCACTCACTCAGCAGCTCTGCTCCCTGAAATATTCAGATGCCTTACGTTATAAATATGCATACTACTCTGAGAGCCCTTAGATTTTGAGAATCTCTCGAGTTGTTTAACCACAGTGATTTAATTTCTGCTGTCAGTCTAAATGGATTCAAAACACACAAAAATCTTTTTTAATTAACTATATTGGATTTTTAGTTGATCTTATCGCTTGTGTGGAAGATGTAAGGCAGAGAAAACAGAAAGATTTCCAGTGCTGTAAGCCTGTTCCTGAGCTTTCTAGAGGAACTTGTGCATTCACTCAGTTGTCACATATGCACACACACCCCCCACCCCTAAGGGGGCAGGAGAGTGAAGATGCCATTCTCAGCACTGATTAAGTGTAACAAAGATAGTCCTTGACCACAGGGAAATTTCAGGCTTGTTCGGATGAAAAGGATGTAAAAGATAGAAAAAGCTGACAGAACGAGGTATTGGGTCAGATGGTGAGAAGAAGATGATAGTAATAGGAGTAACAGCTCATTAGAGAGCTGTGACCTTTCAGAATCAAAAGTGATGGTTGTGATTCTAATTTTCTTTTTTTTTTTTTTTAAATCTTTCCTCCTTATATAGGGATTTCTGCTAAAGAATTTGTTGGAAGTGGATACATGTGAATTTTCTGCATGAAGACTCTCAAACTGGATTGTGTAATAATATGCCTGTATCCTCTGACTCTATTTGATCCTTAAAATGATTAGGATTGTATATGATATTTAACCCTTTTCTGATGAGTGACCTAGACATGAGTTTACATCGGCAAATGGGCTCTGATCGGGACCTTCAGTCTTCTGCTTCCTCTGTGAGCTTGCCATCAGTTAAAAAGGCACCAAAGAAAAGAAGAATTTCCTTGGGCTCACTTTTTCGGAGAAAAAAGGACACAAAACGCAAGTCGAGGGATTTGAATGGAGGTGTCGATGGAATTGCAAGCATTGAAAGTATTCATTCAGAAATGTGTACAGACAAGAACTCTATTTTCTCCACATGTACCTCTTCGGATAACGGAACAACCTCTAGCAGCAAACCAAGTGGAGACTTCATGGAATGCCCCCTGTGCCTTTTGCGGCACTCCAAGGACAGGTTCCCAGAGATAATGACTTGTCACCATAGATCTTGTGTGGATTGCTTGCGTCAGTATCTCCGGATAGAAATCTCAGAGAGCAGAGTTAATATTAGCTGTCCAGAATGCTCGGAACGATTTAATCCTCATGATATCCGTTTGATATTAAATGATGACATCTTGATGGAAAAATATGAAGAGTTCATGCTGAGGCGATGGCTGGTTGCAGATCCTGATTGTAGGTGGTGCCCAGCTCCAGATTGTGGGTATGTATTTTTCCCAGATCTCCAAAAAAGTGACAGCCTAAATACATAATTTTCATTGTATTATGCTTTTTGAAAAGTTACTTGCTTTACTTTAGCATATTGTTATGTGTCATACAAGTCGGTAGCAGGCAGAATTCTCTTTAAAAAAAAAAGAAAAAGAGAAGAAATAAAAATAAATGAAAATCCAAGCCACAACCCACCTTCCAAAATAAAACCCTTTCTCAAGTAGGTTTTTCTTTTATTCTGCACAGAGGGAATTTCAGCAATGTCAAGAAACTTTTATTGGTAAATAGTTGCCATGTATCTATGGCAGACAAAAAGAAGTTAAATGATGCACTGCCAAGGCAATGGTGGAAAGCTCAAACTAAAGACAGTTGAAAATTTGGTAACTGTACTTTTTACTTAGTTTATTTCTTAAAGCACAGTGGGTATTTTGGCGTTTTAACTGTGAAAAATGATTTAAGCTTTTCTTTGAATTAAAAGGTCTCTCTGGCTTCAGCTATCTTCCGTCTTGTGGCTGGTTGAGGCAGCACTTGTTGCCTGTCAGCAGGATTCTGATGTAAGATAATCAGCTTGTTCCTGCTTATTATCTGAAGAACACAATATTTTAACATTGCTTTAATACTTAAACATTTCCAAAACCATGCTGAATTCTGACATGAGCAGGCTGAATACTACTGAGCAGCTCATCATGCTGCTTATCTGCTGCTGGTGTCTCATAATGCCATTCTTTAGCAAGCTGCTTTTTTAGGAATTGCTTGCATTATCATACTGCTTAAAGGTTACAGCCATGACTGCAATCCGGATGTGCAGCACTCACTAAAAGCTCAGAGGATGACAGCTCTGTTTCAAAGCCACACAGGTGAGCAGTAGGTGGAATGAAGAAAAGAAAAAATGTTGGAAGAGAACAAGCAAAATGTTAGGTAGATTAGATGTTCCAATATTAATATTCAGGTGCTTAATTTTAGGACTTATTTCAAATACAATTTTGCTTTCATACTTTAACTGAAACAGATTTTGCTAATATGAGTCAAACGCAGGGATTGGAAAGGTGATAGTTTCATATCGGGTCCAACATGGATGACATTGCTGAGGTATAGTTGGAGGAGAGAAGGAAAACTAATGTGAGGAATGTATTGGTTGCATGAGGTTGTAATGAGGTTGAGTGAACAAAACCAGTACAGCTTCCTCTTAATATTCTGGCACTGCAAAAGAGAACAACCACTAGAAGGTATTATTTGATAGGCAGAAGCATGCTTTGCTCAAGTTTCCCTGAATTTCTGTGTTTTAGATAAGCCGTTCTTACTCAAGGTAAGGGGAAGCATTTAAGAACTGTTAAACCATATTCTATTAAATCATGTTTCAGTGGTTCAGATACTTATTTAGTACTTAATTAATTAAACTAAGGCAGGTTTGTTGAATGAAGACTTTACACTTGGCCTGTTTTTTGTACTTCAATTTTCTTACCTGTTTTAAAAAAAAACAAACCTAAGTATATTTCAATGGTCAGAAGCTGATGATAATTGCTATGAATAACACGATTATAAAAAGTGGGTCTTCAGAGCGCAGGTAAAGTTCCATGCAATCATGTGAGACCTCAGCAATGTATTAGTGTACAGCAAATATTGAAATCATTGCTCCAGAACTGCCTGCTGCATCTGGGAGTGGAATCCTGTGGAAAACACAGGACATTGCTAGGCAGGTAAACTCTGCCAGTGTGTCTGTGTGTGAAGGGAACAAACTAGTGCTCTGTGGGCAACGTTATACTTTGGTAACATGACTTTTCCTAATACTCTTCGAGTGGTAGGGAAATGCTTTGCAGTGATAGATGATTTCTGCTTTTAATGCACAGATAGTACCTCCTCACTGAATTCTCATTGCCAGTTTAAAATGGGATGAAGTTGGTTACATTGGTACTTCTCAGGAGGATCATTGTTTATGCTCGTCATCCTAAAGAAACAACACAGTCATGTTTTGTCTTTTTCCTGGTCTTCTGATCGTTTTGAAACCTTCAGAACTCAGATATGTTGGGCAGCAGGAGTTGAGCATTCAGAATAAGTTAATATAAGAAGTTTGGGGGAAAAAAGCATCCTAGTTGAGCAAAAGAAGGATCCACCAATATTGCCTTCAGCAAGAGTAATACCTGCATATGAATCCTATAGTTAGGGGTTTAAATTTGGCCTTCTGGTAGCCACCACAGCACCATCTGGTAAGTCAGTCTGTGCCTAGCTGGGAGAAAACACACACAGGGAGGTGGGGAGGAGAAGTGGGAGTGGTGTGGAAAGTAATAACAGGAATTTAATGTGGAGGAAGGAACAGTTTTTGAAATGCACTGGCAGAATGCATTAGGGTTGTGATGGTAGCTAACCTGATTTTAGCATGGATCAAATATTTCATGAAGGAGCTGGATGGAATGGATTTATGAAATTTGCCATTAATTCCAAAGTAGGAGAGGTTTAATAACTTCAGAGGGTAGCATTATTTCCTGAAATTGACCTTAAGATTAGAAATAAGTAGCGTAATAAAAAGAAACTGGTGCAAGTGGAACATTTTGGTTGGAAAAAGAATTATTGCACAAATAGGTGTAAAATGGATGGTGCACGACAATGCTCCAACTCTTCCCAGCATTGGTAAAACATCCCATGTTAATATTGTTTCAGTGTTTGGGCATCACATGAGGACAAAAATTCAGACCAGATACAGAGCAAATAATTATAAAACCTTTGATCCCAGAGGGAAAATAAAAAAGAGAAAGGGGAAAAGGAGGAGGCAAGCTAGGTCAGTCTGTTATAACAGTGGGTTTTGTACATCATGGGTCCCTGTGCTCTCAGGAGAAAACTGCATAGCTGAGAAGTAGCTTTTTCAGTGTCTCTCACTCTGTTTGAAGTCAAACCAAATCCTAGACATGACAATTTGAACCTAACAGATCTTGAAACAAAGTTAACTGCAGTATTAAGTGCATTCCTATTACTTGTGTCCCCTGAAGAACTTCTTACCTTCCCAACAAGAGAGCTATGGCTTTGTTCAAAGCAGAACCTCTGTTGCAGCCGCTGTGCCCTGGAGCTGTGGGATCCTGCCTAGGAGCTGTGGCATCTCTGGGACTCAGCATTCCCAGACCAGAATGGTCCCTGTTGCTGGCACCACAGACTTTCTGACCCTGGGCTGCTTCACCCACAGCTTCTGGTTCAAGCTGACGTGCATCCTCATCGTTGGTGTTACCTGAAACACTGTAAAAGTCTGGCCCAGCCATAACCTGCCTGAAGTGCCTTGACAGGGACACTGTCACACAGGTGATCCTTCCCTGGGGAAGGAGCACAGATAAGGAAACCTCGTGAGCTGTTTGCCAGACTTTTTTTGTATTCTGTGTTTTATACCAGTTTTCCAATGTAATTTTAATAAGTCTTATTGAATTAGTATTCCAAATGTGTTCTCTCTTTTCTGTTTGAATTACTTAATGGTTTTGCTCCAAGATTGCATTGCTGACATTATTAGAAGGGAGCAGCAATTCCTAGATTTTCTAATCTTTATAAAGCAAAAAGCAGATCAGGCAAAAGAGCACAAATTCTTCATCCCTCTTCTCAATATGCAGCCTTTTTTGATTTCTCTTTGCCTCTGGTTTTTGTTTTACTCGTTATTACTTTGAATTTGGTTGAGTTTTCCCTTCTCTCAGCCTCAAAAGAACTTTTGGCTTTCACATGTCCTGTAAAACGAGTGCAAAATGTTGAAATTAAACCTGTAGTCTTGTGCAGTTTGAACTGAGATTTACTCTGGTCTACTAAGTTACTTTCTAAAGGTGTGCCAATAAAACAGTCTCAAAGGGGGAGTGTTCTCGGAGTTCTGCCCATGCGTTTTTAGTGATAGGAAGGAGGCAGAATATAAATTACACCTGAGATTTTTTTGATATAATGTTAACAAGCTTTGAATGTATCCCTGAGTGTTGAAGAAGTGTTTGGATCAGAGTCTCTTTGTGTACATGCAAAGCAATTATCTCTTCAGTTTGCAGAAAGTGAGGAAAATGGAGCTGATTAACTTGGCAGCAATAAAGAAGAGTAGCAATTATTGACATTTCTACATGGAAAGTACGAAATATTTGAAAATCAGGTATCTCACTTGTAACTGCATCATCTGTAAGTGAAAGGCTGAAAGATCCAATTTGCTTGCAGTGCTTCTTGGGGGGAACCTCAAGCACGCTCTTTTCAAACAATAATGAAGGATTTGCATTAATGTTACAGACCTTCACATCTAGCTACTCTAAAATTAAAATAGCTAAATTTTCAGATAGACACGTGAGTGAGAACAATTTTTTAAATATCATTACTGATTAAGAATATTTTGAGTTTATGCAACTGCTATAAAATTGACAGGGGGTAAAAATAAACAGTTTAGGCTCTTAAAATAAAATAACCTTCATTTGAATAGATAGAAGTTTAAGTCCTGCAGCACTATATAAATCTGTTGAAGTCTATTCAGGAGCACTGTTCATGCGAATAAAACTAGACGTCTGTTCTCAGTGTTCATACCAGTGGACGTAGTATTACATATTTTAAAGAAAGCTATTGCTTAAAATCCTTGAAAAAATTATAGTGGGTAGGAATTAAGGCACGTGTGTGTATATGTGTGTACATGTTTGTGGTTACTGTTCATATGAACCATAATACACATTGCGTTTTTATCATGTGAACTTTGAAATGCAGATCTAATGAAGGAATTAATTTGTTGCTACAGCTCTCATTGTATGGAACTGTTCATGTTGTGTCTGATTATGAAGTAGTGTCACATAGTATTGTAAGTCTCAACATTTTTGGAGCTTTTTGCTCTGTAATGTTATCAGGGTAAAGGTGGCAGTGGGGTCCTGAGCTCTTGCCAGTTTTTGCATTTACAGTTTGAAATGTATTTCTAAAAATGCCTTAATTGTTGAGAAACCAAAATCTTTATTTATAGAGTACT
This sequence comes from Campylorhamphus procurvoides, assembly GCA_013396655.1. Taxonomy (NCBI): domain Eukaryota; kingdom Metazoa; phylum Chordata; class Aves; order Passeriformes; family Dendrocolaptidae; genus Campylorhamphus; species Campylorhamphus procurvoides. Next base: position 894,774 of record WBMV01001015.1, on the reverse strand, counting down.
TGGTTTGTTGTTTTGACATTTTAAAATATAGAGTTAACACGCACATTTGTAAATTAAATACTGGTATTCGTGATAAAAAGCAACTAGTAGAATACTAAAATTTCTTGCCATACAAATCAGATGTCTTTAGAGCAATAGGTTACAATTCAGATCACTTACCAGGGATCCTTCCACATTACAGACAGCATCAGGCTTAGACATTCCCATAGTGATGGGGACACTTTTGAAAATATAACATTTCCTAATTGCTTGAATACCTTTTTTTGGGTTTTTTTGTCCTACTCCTCTAAACTGTGGTTTCTTTGTGACTGTAAACTCCACAGTGTTGCGTTCAGCCTTACAGTATATTTCAGTACTGCATGGAGTTGAGGTGAGTGAGAGCAGAGTGTTGCAGTGATTATAGTATTTCTGACAATCTTAATCTAATGCAATGATGATAGAGTTGTGGAAAGAGGTAGTAAGGAGCCAGTGCTGGCCACCTAATGTCAACTCTGATGTCCACTGCCTTTGTACCTGCCTCAGCTGCTCTGATGGCTGTCTTGTCAGCTTTGGTCTATAGTTAGAACTGGTGTTATTAACAAAATTCTCTCTTGCCCCTCTTGATTGTTTAAGATACGCTGTGATTGCTTTTGGATGTGCCAGCTGTCCCAAACTTACATGTGGACGAGAAGGCTGTGGAACTGAGTTTTGCTACCACTGTAAGCAAATCTGGCATCCCAACCAGACCTGTGATGCTGCTCGGCAGGAGAGAGCTCAGAGTCTGCGCCTGAGGACTATTCGTTCTTCATCTATTAGTTATAGCCAGGAATCTGGAGCAGCAGGTATTTATGATTAGGGTGCTGTGTCTGTAAAACATCTCTTTTGTACATATGCACAATTAACCATAAATAAGGACAGAATGGAATAGTGGCATGGTAGATACTAGATCCTTTGTCTTTCAGAAACATAAAATAACAATTCTAAATTCAGATTAAAATTTTAAATGTTATAATTTGAAGTACTCTGTGACTAGAACATCTGAGTTAAGTCTTAAAAGCTTGTCATTGTTTTAAATTGCTACTTTGAAAAATGTGAAATCCGATGAACTTTCTGCAAGACATCCCACATGTTCAGCATGTTTACTTTTTTAATTGTATCACTTACATGCTGGGTACAGTTTTTTCTTCCCTATCAGTGAAATTTCCCAGGGCTGCTAATAATAAAAGCTGTTAAAAATAAAATTCAAACCCACTGATTTACTCCTTTCAAAATAGACTATTACTCTGATGCCAGCTCTGGTGTTTGACGTCTTTGTTAGTACTAATTTCTGGTTTTCTAGGAAATGCTCATTTCTCTTGTCTACTAGAAAGCAAACAATTCCAACTCTTAAAGCCAAGCTCGTTTGTGATTCCCCCAAAAAGAGGATAAACTCTTCAGGGTAGTATTTCACATATCAAGAGTCCAGGTTGCTGGTGATAGTAACTGGCTCTGAATTCCATCAAACTGATTTGTTTGGCAGCTTTTGTGTCTGCCTGAACAAAGAAAGTAGATATTTCAGTAAAGAGCCCTCTTGCACCTTGTAGTTAGAGCGGTTGTGCTCCAATCGAGCCCTAGATATGGGAGTGTCTAACTTATTGTTTGTGCTGGCTTATTTTAACACGAGGTATTTCTGCTGCTGGGAATAAACAGCTTGTCTCAAAGGGCAGATGCTAACCAGTATTGTGAAGGAATGAAGATCACAACTGTGGTGTGTCACTATACAAGTATTTCACTGTTGCTCAATGGCCCCTTGTTTGACAGAGCTAATCACTTAACCTCATTTTTCCATATTTGAAAATACTCTAGGGAGTAAATACATACAGGGTAGGGCTGTTAAAAAGACTCAAGAGGAGGTTGGGGATACCAAAGAAGTATATTTAATGTGAATGGGCAGATGGATTTAAGATAAGTTAATAGAGTGAAGACTGAATATTCAAGTATAAGATTCATAACAGCATGAAATGTAAAAGATTATATTTAAAGAGACCATCTTATCAGTCCTGTGTTAACATACATACTTAATGTCTGAGTCTAATATATATTTCATTAAGCCTAGAAAATGCTTGAACAGAGAGTGTGTATTACCTATTCAGTTACTTGAATGTTGTCTAATACACCTTGTTTTCATTAGTTTTACTCAGTCCACCATTTGCAAAAATAGATATCAAAATAGATACCAAATCAAGATTGGTAAAGCAACCTTAAGAAAAACTTCTTTAGTTTTTCACATAAAGGTTCAATTTGTTTACCCAAATGTGTGTCTGTATTTTGATTAAATCTGCTTGTCTAAAGAACTGATATGATCTTAATATTCATTTTTAAACAGCTGATGACATAAAGCCATGCCCACGCTGTGCTGCTTATATAATAAAAATGAATGATGGAAGCTGCAATCACATGACTTGTGCTGTCTGTGGCTGTGAATTCTGTTGGCTATGTATGAAAGAGATCTCAGATTTACATTATTTAAGGTACATTTAAGAAAAAAAATCTATGTGGTTGGTAATTTGTTTTCTAAAGTATATGAGTAGATTCCAGACTGCTGTACCTGTGGGTTTCTTCTCAGAGTAGAGAATCACAGCTGAAGTATCCATATCAGAGAATTAAGTTAGATTTCAATACATGTATTTAAATTAGTGCTTTGTTATTTTTTATTTTAAAATATTTTCTAAGTTTTATGCATGCAATGTCTTCTTAGTACAAATTAATTGTTTTAGATGAACACACCCACTGTTTTTCCTGATTTCTTAATACTATCTTTGTAGTAAGCAATACAAAAACTCTTGATTATACAAGTTACCTGTGAATCACAGATTGGTGTGCGGTAACATGCAATATGCTTCTCTTTACACTGGAAAATACGCTGTCAAGGCAACAAAAAGAAATCTGAAGAAATTATAAGTGATGATTTGGTATCCGTAACATCTGTAGCTTGAACCTAAGGGCAGTAATTTTATAAATAGGGTAATTTTTGTAACTTTTCAGATAGCTGTGTTGACCGGTTTACAATTTCTTTACAGTTTTCTTCTTTCTATTAGCCCATCAGGTTGCACATTTTGGGGGAAGAAACCATGGAGCCGTAAGAAGAAAATACTGTGGCAGCTAGGGACGCTTGTTGGTGCTCCTGTAGGAATTGCCTTAATAGCTGGCATTGCTATTCCTGCTATGATTATTGGAATTCCTGTGTATGTGGGACGTAAGGTAAAACATGCTACAACTCCTGACATGCTTCAGGTTTTGCCTTCTGCATTGTATACTTGGGTAATACTGTGTTCAATGGGGTATCTTAACTGGCCTTTAAGAAAAAAAACAAAAACATAGTCCACAAAGAAAACAAACCAGCCAACCCCTGCATTGTTTAAGGATATTTGTTAGTTGCACAGGAAGGAAAAGCAGTGTTTTTAAGAATCTAGTTTCTCTTAAAATAAGCAGAGCAAAACACTGAATGATTTCCAATTTCTGTGTCTTGTCATGAAAGTTCCTGCATGCTTTTTCAAAGTTGCTCTGTTTTTAATCTCTGGTTTCCCTTGTGTCCCTTAGAATTAAATAATATTTAGAGGACAAGGAAGGCAAAAGGAAAATCCTTCTTATTTTTCTTAAAAGCAGGTTAGCAGTTACCAGAGTTTTAGTATAAAATTAAGCTAGTTTAGGTTTGTGCATGCATACATTTAAGCATTTGTACTCAGCAGCTTAGTCATTGCCTTGAGCCAGTCCACCATGTGTAGTAATGTGCAGGGCTAGACAGGAATCTATCTTTATTTTACTGTTTGTGGGAATCAACTAGATATGATCATGTTAATCAGAAGTTGGTTGCTAGATTTCTTCTTAAAAATATAGTAACTTTTACTGTAAATTACCAACTCTTGTATGTAACTTAGGACAAAGGTAGTAAGTTATCCAGACCTTTTGAAAATGGGCTTTTTTAAATGATGGCTTGGAAGATGTAGTTTTCTGCTTTTATGAGCATGGGTTCTCACAGTGACTGGCAAGACTGCTTTTATTGGGTAGGAAAGGCTGTTAGACAAAAAGTTACGGGATGCAGCTTTCCTATTGTATTTTTCACCTTTTCCTTTCAAACATGTACGCCTACCTTCTGCTACAGTTGTGTTTGACCCTTTTATTCTGTTATGGCTTAGTCCCATGCAGTCATTGGAACCTTGTAGGTGAGAAGAGGAAGGAGACAGCAGTTACCTGTTTCAGATTTCTTTTGCATTATTAGCTTTTCTCATTAGATTTTGGGATAGGTCCCCATCACTGAGCACCTGTCATGTATTAATGGTAAAGTCTCAGAGCATTAGTCTGTGAGGGCAGCCTTGTGAGAATTTCTGTTGTACCTCACTGCTTAATGGTCATTTTTCTGTAACCCCTTTCACATGTTCGCACTTCTCTTCAAAATGTCTGATGACAGAGGTCCCACAGGCCCTCCAAGCTGCATTTTCTTAGTAAAATTTTTTGTGCCATTTTAACATTAGTGTAGGAAGAGAATTTACATTAAATTCTTACTGCCCTGTCTTCAGCTGATGTAAAGAATCCTTTTGCTTTGCAATGTGCCATTACATATTTAATGATGTTTTAAGTCCACTTTCATTCTTCTCTCTGAACAAACCTGGCACTTCCAGCTTTTCTGGCAAACTGTCAAGAAAACACACTGGTCTAGGCTTGTGATTCTCCTCTTCTAGATTTCCTTGTAGTTGTGCATACCACCTTTGTTTTTGTCCACCTTGAGTACAGCAGTGAAGCTGAAGCATTAGTGCTGTGGAGTTAAATGAAAGGGTGACAGTAACTAATGGTTGCTTCTTTCTCAACAACAAGCTATTTTCATTTTGTGTACTCTAAAACACGCATCCTTTCCCACCATAGTGGTAATTTAGGCAATTGGCCTCTTCCTAAAGGTAGTCTTGAACTCATTACCATCTGGCTGCATCTTAGTAATTTCAGGCCGATTTTCAACCTCTCAAGACTGGAATGAATTCACAGCATTCTTGCAACCTTGCCAGATTGTACTGGCCTGAATTTCAATGCACCTATTCTTCTTCTCCCATGGTCTAGGTTAATGAAAATGTGCAATACTCTTGGATCTAGAGCTCTTGGAGAAAGTATGGAGTGAAGAATTTCAATTTGGATAGTAAAAAAGCCTAGTGACAATTCAGATGGTTTCTGTAGTTTCACGTGAAGCTAATAGTAGTTACCTCTCATCCATTTTTTCAGTCTGGACTGTTATAACCTGGTTGAGTGTCATAAAAGATTGTAAGAATTTCATTCCAGTCAGTGCATGGCATCTGTTTCTCCCCGTCCTCAAGGCTAAGTTATCTTGTCTCAGAAGAAATTTAAATCAACGTGATTTCTACTTGGAAAAAGTCAGGGCAGCCTCTTTGTTTCCTATCTTTGCTTTGATGTCTACAAGTTCCCAGCTTTCAGGAAATGAAAGCTCAGTTCACTGGCCTTTAATTCCTCAGCTTCTTGTTTTACACCTTTTTAAAATTATCGTTGCCATTTAACTTTTTCCAGTTTTCCTGGAATTTTTTTTCAGACATCATCTACGAATAATAATTTTCAAAAATTACTATTAGTGACTCTGAAATTGGGCCTGCTGAGATATTTTTCAGATCAGCTCATGTAAGTACGCTCTAACCTGCTGTATTTGTACAGATCTTACTTCTTTGTCAGCACTCATCTGGCTTACAGTTGATCTTCAGTGACGACCAATGGGGAAAAAAATAGGAACATGTCTCCAGTTTCATCTGCTGGCTGTCTTTCCTTTTTGTGGAACAGCAAATTGATCCAATTTGGTCCTCCTCTTACTAGCACTGTACTTGCAGAATAATTTCTCCTTGAATTTAATGCCCCTTACTTTTTGTCTCCTCTATTTTAACCATTCTGATTCTGGCCTGACACCTTCATGCTGTTCCTTTATACCCATTCATAGTAATCTGACCTACTTTTTATTTTCTTGCTGCTGCTGCTGCTTTGGTAAAGGAAACTTCATTGTTCTTTTACAACGTTCTGTCTGTCGTCTGCATTGGAAGAATTTGTGCTTGTGCTTTGATAGAATTACCTTCAAGGAGTGCTGGTGCTCTGTTTTTATAGATGTGTCTTGTAACCTAACAGCTTTCTGTGTTTATTGAAATCTCTCTTCTGGTCTAGTATTTTTGTTTGATTGTTCTTCATTATTTTCTCAGTACTCAGGAGTTTCTTATTTCATAGTAATTTCTACCAGTGTAACCTTTTATCTTGATGCTTTCAATCAGTTTCTTCTCTGTAACCTCTGCCTTCCATTCCTTCTTGTTACTTTATGTTTAAGGAATCCAGTAGCCTTTATGGACACTTCTGTTTGCTTTTATGTATGCCTTTCGTTTTGGGAATCAAAACTGCCCCTAACAGTAAAATTCAGTGCCTGAGATGATCCTGGCAATTTACTCAGAGCCCCATGAAACCTGATCTTCCTGGGTTTGTAATTCTTACACACTCATACTGTGAGAGTGTTCAATGTTTCCTTTTTAATATATAACCATGTTCCATTTTCAAGTGCTCCCTCCCTGTGTTTCTCTCTATTGTGTGTAATGTACCTCAAAGTAAGAAAATGCATTCTCTTTGCAAGAAGTGCAGTGCCTTCTCTGCCTTTCCTTGCCAATTTTTCCTGAACAAATACTTTGTTTATTCCAAAATGAGAACTACCCTACCAGATCTCTAATTGAAATTATACTTTAGAAAACACAACATTCGGTAACATGATAATTTAGAAAGCACAACATCCAGCTCCATTTTTGTCTTTATCTTCTCCTTACTCACGTTTGTGTTCCTCCTCAGATGGAGCGAGGATTAATTTAGCCGTATAACAACCATTAAGATGTTGCTACTGTTGTTCCTTTGTAATTACATTTTAACTGAGAACTAATACAAATGTGTTCCCAAGAAAGAGTAAATGAAAGAGACAAAAAGTGGGAAGTGTCTGTGAAACAGCGATCTTTGAAGCCTTTCTGGTTCATGTGGGATTTGTGGCAGATAGGTTTGAGGCAGTCACATCTGAGAGTTATTGCAGACTTGAACCATCAGTAAGGGGTTTGGTTAGCAGATTCCTCAGTAAATAGTAGCACAGCTAAGATTCAAGTTTGCAAAAACATTTCCTGTCTCAGCAGCTTATCCCAAGCAATGGAGTTCCTGCTTTCTCCTCCTTCCAGGCTATGTTTGGTGAAGGCTGCCTCATGGCACTGTTATATCAACCTGTTCCCATAGATCTATGAAAGCTTCACTCTGTATTGTTCAGAGGAAAGATCACTGGGAATAAGAAGTGTCAATTTGATCAGATATGTCAACTTGTTTATCCTTAAAACTTGTCTACTTTTGCAGCCATATAAGATGGAGTAATGATTAAACAAACAAAACTGCTCAGTGGTTTAGCTCTTCAAACTTGAGGTTGAAAGTAAATGCTCAGTTGTTGGATGGAGGGGCTTCTAAGTAGTTGCCTAAAATTAGGATATGTATAAATTTTTTTTTTTGAGGTGAGAAATAAATCATGACACAGAATATGGTCTCTCTGGAAGAGAGCAGGGTACAGATTCCAATGTCAGTTCTTCCATTCTTGCAGCAATGTATTACTGATTACGATAATACTCTAAAAACCCCTTCTTTTCTTCTTTCAAGATTCACAATCGATATGAAGGCAAAGACATCTCAAAGCACAAGCGAAACTTGGCTATAGCAGGTGGTGTAACCTTATCTGTAATTGTTTCTCCAGTTGTAGCTGCAGTAACTGTAGGTAAGCAAACACAACTGTTTTGTGTCTTGATAGCACCTTGCAATCAGAACTCTGTAAGCACTGATGAGTAACACAGCTGAGATAAGCGCTGCAGTTTCCTTTTATATAGGTGAAAGAACCGAGACAAGAAGGAGTCTGAGGTTATACATTTATTGGGGCAGAATCAAGAATACAGGACTTGATTTAGTTCAGTATGTCCTGAAGAATTAAAAGTAATTTCTATCTTGCAAAGTGAAGTTTTCACATTGTCATATTTGGCTTTTAAGATTGAAGTATTTAAAGGTTTTCTAAATGACAAAAAAAACCACCTGTGGAAACCTGTTTCCACGGAGTCTGTTCATATTTTAATAACTTTGTACCAAACTTTTCTCAGTGCAGAACAAAACCAGTCCTTACACTTACATTGCAGTAGTTGAAAAACTATTTGTTTTGCTCTGGGAGTCAATTTGAATTATATCACTTTCTTTCTCATGTTGAGGGTACCATTTGGGGAAAATCTAGCTGCCCCTTACAAAATACTTGGGTTATCTTCCCCTGTAATTTCAAGCTCACTGCAAACCCAGATGTTTTTGGAAGGAGTGGGCTCACCTGGCACTGCCTCACTGCCCCTCTGCTGCAGCACAGACATCTTTGCCATTGCACAGCAAGCTGCTGTGGATGGCTGATTCATACTAAGACCCACCACTTAGTTCTAAGCTGGCTCAGTCCCCTGAACATGCCAGTTATGTCTGCAGTGTTCCCCTCATGCCAGGAGCAATGCTCAGAGAGGAATGAGCAACCTCAGGAAGGCAGGGCCGCTTTTAGCAACTGATAGTTCAAACTGGCCACAAAGATGTGGCTTTAAACTGCTTACTGTCAGTGCTGGAGCACTGTGCAAATGCAGATATACCAGTCATAAAACTGGCTCTGCAAACTCCGTCTGCGTTGTTCCTGTGTAGCTGTGCTGTCAGATCCCTGCTAAACAGGTAGTGGGACACAAAGTCTCATGGTTGTATTTATAGATCTGCTTATTCTTTCAAGCTGTTTCTTGTTCCTGAACAGAGGTAAAATGTGGCTTTTCAGGGAAAGCAGTTTGGTTTTGTTCTTGCCCCATTTCTATTCACACATGGCCTCCAGTCTCAGGGCATTCTATGGCTTCCAGAATAATGACAATGAGAACATATTTCCTTCTTGAATGCTGAGAAATTTCTAGTGAAGGGGACTTCCTTTAATTGGAACCCTTATTTTAGATTGGACTGAGGAGCCTTTCTCTTGGGTGTGCTTCTGTTCTGGCTTTTTCAGTGTGCCACCTTGCCATTTTTCAGTCAGCTGGTTTTTGTACCTTCCATGTACTTCCATCATCAAAGCCATAGAATGATTTAATTCGTATGCCAAGGGACTAATTTCCACGGTCCACTAGAAGCAGTGGGATGGAAATGTGTGTATATCTATGTGCTAGCCCACAGTTCCTGCCACTGTTTTCCTTTAACTCCTGACACCCTGCTTTGCACAACTGTTTACTTCTATGGAAAACGTACATTGAAAGATCCCAGAGTAATAATAATTCCTATTAAATTGATAGCAAAGCCCTGTCTGCCTTCAGTGGATGCAAAATGAAGCCCTTTATTAAATTAGTAGAGGTATTAACATTTTTAGTTGAGTAATATTTGAAATAGATCTCTGCTATTTGTGCCTCTCAGGTGAAACATTACAGTCCCCAATGAGGCTTTTATGAACCTCTTGTGTACTTTAATTTTGTTTGTAAAAGATGGTGTGTACATACTGGAAGTATTAATTCATCAATCATTAAGCTTCTCTTCCTATCAGTGCTGACAGAGGACATTCTGCCTGCTGAAAGTACTTTCCTGTCATTTCACCTTAGTGATTTACTGATATTTCTTAATTTTACTTCCTCCTGATCTCTTTCGAGTGTGAGATATTAAGAAATCATAGAAAATGAAATTGCCTTTATGAAAGGCTCTAAACTATAAGCCACATTTAATGAAAGACTGTACTTTCCTCTGCAGGTATTGGTGTTCCTATTATGCTGGCCTATGTGTACGGAGTTGTTCCAATTTCCCTCTGCCGAAGTGGAGGCTGTGGTGTGTCAGCTGGCAATGGAAAAGGTGTCAGAATAGAATTTGATGACGAAAATGATATAAATGTTGGTGGAACAAATGCAGCTGTCGGTAAGAAAATTCAGTGTTCGATTTTCTATAAATATGGACTTTGTGACTTGTATTTGCTGCCGTAGATACCAGAGTAGTTATTTGCAGTTGGGGTTGCTTCTGCTCATTGCTGAAAAAAGCACCTCTCAGGTCCTGGTAGCCTCTCTGTGCCACGTTGAGCTAGACTGTAATACAAGCACTAAAGCTTTTCTTGCCCCTTTTAATCAAAGCCAGACTCAAGTCACTTCTGTATGTAGAAGTTTTAAGATAGCATTGATGTTGCTCTTTCAGAATTCTGTTTTGTGGAAGGTGACTTTTTATTTTTAATAGGGCCAGACTAAATGCTGATTAGATGCCTTAATTTTTTAATCACGTGGGACTATGCCTCTGTGTTCCTTTACTCCATGTTACCTGTCCTAGCCATGGTTAATTTTTTGATATCTTAACTATGAAGTGTCAGGCATGACCATTACAGCAGCTCCAAGAAAGCTGTCTCTCTTGATTATTTGTGGTTGGTTGTGGGGTTTGGGGGTTTTTTTTGGGAGGGGTGGGGGGGTGGTTTCCACAAAGTTCTCTTTTTGTGACTGTGTGTTTTAGAAATCCTTGTGCTCAGCATAATTTCAGGAACAGTTTCCGTGGTCACATTCTAGAAACAACTAAGTGCTACTTCTGTAAGCAATGAGCCTTGTTTTGTTTCTGTCTAGATACCACTTCTGTGGCAGAGGCACGTCACAACCCCAGCATAGGAGAGGGAAGTGTTGGAGGGCTGACTGGCAGCCTGAGTGCAAGTGGGAGCCACATGGATAGGATAGGAGCCATCCGAGACAACCTCAGTGAAACCGCGAGTACCATGGCCCTGGCTGGGGCCAGCATCACAGGGAGCCTCTCGGGGAGTGCAATGGTTAACTGCTTTAACAGGTGAGACATGGGCGCTCAGCCTTCCTTACACTGCCCTGCTCTACACGGAGGCAGAGGAACTGGTTTTGATGGGTTTTCTGAGTTTTGTTTCTTGAAATTGGTTCCTAACTAAAAGGAACTGTCTCTGGGAGATAAACAGTTTATTCCTGGCAAACTGCTGATTTTCACGAGATCCTGCCCAACCACAATTCTCAGAGAGGAGCTTGAATTCTCTTCAGGGTGAGTGGGACCTGAGCTCTTGTCTCCCACTTCCCAGGACAGCTGCCTCTACCCAGAAGTCAGAGGGAGGCACCTTATGTCCAACACAGCTGTGTTCTCTGGTGCATCTCACCCCAAAATCAGAACAGCTGACTCTTTCAGTATTCTACAAGCACCAAGCTTTGTTGCCTTCAGAACAGGTGGGGTGTGGGTTCCAGATGGACTTCAGGCAGGAGGGGAGGCAGCTGAGCACCTGGCCTTGCCAAGGTGGCAGCTTCTTGTCACTTAGTGCTCAATGTCTCCTGTGAATGTGGACCTTTCTGCTTGCTGGCTCTCCTGCACCCTGAAGAGAAAGGAAATGTCTAGAAAGAATTGTTAACATTCAGGGTTCAGGGTGGAATTTGCTCCTTAAATCAGGGTCAGCACTGCTCATTTTGAGTAATTTGGAAGTCCAGGCTGTATAGAATAAAGAGTGCAGGATAGTATCAAGAGTTAGGGGAACATGTGCCTGAAGCTGTGACTGATGAGTGAGGTATGCATACCCTCCTCCTGAAAGAGATGGAGTGGAAAACAAAACAAAACCCCTCCACTTCTGTTTCACTGTTAGAACATAGATAAACAAGACATTTGGAAAAAAGCTTGTAATTTGCTTTGTGGCTTATCTGCTCAGCCCAACTTCAGATTGCTGAGGTTTCTATTAGTCCTGTTGCAGTTGATAACAACACAAGAAAAGAAGAGTACAGAACACAGTTCTCTGCATGTTATTTGATTAGTAATAATTTTGCAGCAGGGGAAACATGGGAACTGTCATGCCTTGAACTTATGTACCCTTCTGATTGGTTTTTCCATTTTTAAAGTACAGTGCACTATCTGCAAAAGAACTGTAGCTAAATGTGGAAGTTGTCCTTTGTAAATCTCAGGAGGGAAAGAATCCGGAATCTTAGATTAAAACATAACATTAGTCTTTGTTGAGAAATTAATCTGGTTTTGTTTATTTGTTTTTAATTTAAAAAAATAGTCATTTTTGACAGTGGGAAGAGAGACCCTGTTTCAGAGGGTAAATGTGTATATCTGTACTGAAGTAACTCATGAACTTTACTGACTTTTATTATTATTTACTTATCACAGTCTGCAAGGTGACACTAATGTTCAACTGCTGTGCTTTAACTGTTGTGGCAGTATGTGCAACTCTCTCTCTTTCTCTCAAAGACTGGAAGTACAAGCAGATGTGCAGAAAGAGCGATACAGTCTGAGTGGAGAATCTGGCACGGTTAGCTTGGGGACGGTTAGTGACAATGCCAGTACCAAAGCAATGGCAGGATCCATTCTGAACTCCTACATCCCTTTGGACAGGTAAGAGGAACGTGTTGAAAACAGAATACTAGTAAGCCTTGCTTACTGAAGGATATTCTAAGCATGCCTCAGCTGTTCGACTTTAATGATTACACTTTGAAACTGCAGATTTTGTTACAGATGGGATTACATGTGAGTGCTTACAGTTTGGCACGGTTATTTGCAAAGGGAAGCACCATCACTGTAGATCAATCAAGTTTTTGGTTTTCAGACTTTGTATTTTCCTTTGGCCTGTTTATTTGGTTAAACACTTCTCTAAAACAGGATACATCCCGCTCACTTTTGCTGTGTATGCTGGAAAGCTTCAAGAGCTTGTTTGGCCAGGTTAGCTGGCTTAGGTGACCAGTTACACTCCCGGGTTCTTTCTTTTCTAGGGAAGGGAACAGCCTGGAGGTGCAGGTGGATATCGAGTCGAAGCCAGCCAAGTTCCGGCACCACAGCGGGAGCAGCAGTGTGGAGGACGGGAGCGCTGCCGGGCGCGGCCCCGCCGGCTGCTCCTCCGCCGGCCCGCAGGAGGGCAAGGCCAGCGCCTCCAAGTGGTCCAAGGACACCACGGCCGGGAAAAAGTGCAAAGGTAAGCTGAGAAAGAAGAGCAGCATGAAGATTAACGAGACCAGAGAGGACATGGATGCTCAGCTGTTGGAACAGCAAAGCACAAACTCCAGTGAATTTGACTCTCCCTCTCTCAGCGATAGTATTCCATCCGTAGCAGATTCGCACTCCAGTCATTTCTCTGAGTTCAGTTGCTCAGATATGGAAAGTATGAAAACTTCCTGTAGCCATGGTTCCAGCGACTATCATACTCGCTTTGCCACAGTCAGTGTTCTTCCCGAGGTGGAAAATGATCGCTTGGAAAACTCTCCACAGCCAAGTGGAATCCCTGTGCCTGTTCCAATAGCCCCAAGCACTGACGTTCCACAGCTGAGTTACATTGCTGAGGAAAGCATTAATAATGGATCTTCGACAGATGTAGATTTAGGTGTTGGTGAAACATTGAAAGAAACAAACAACAACCATTCACAACATGCTGTGGAATTAAGCAGTGCAATTCAGACTGAAATTTAAGTCTATAAGTGCTGCAGAAGTATATTTGCCACTAAAGAACCCTGCCTGAAAGCTGGTTGAATTACATGCGACTTCTGTAAGTTTCAGGTGACCAGCAGAAGCAAGGTTTTGATACAACTGCATTTTCTATATACTTGTGTAATAAGGCAAAATGCTTCATACGGATCTTCAACCTGTGTGAAGAGATGTGAAGGCTTTAACCAAGTGCATTACAGCAGTACAAATACGTCCATGTTTTGTATTTTTGCCACAATTTTGCTTGAAAACATATACTTGGTGTATTTAGAGAACAAATGGTAAATTCTTAATATGTTAAATGCTGAAATGAATAATATGTCCTGCACTGTTCACTTGGAAAATATGGGGTTTGGGATAAAAGGGTGTTAGCTGAGCATTAGTGACTTAAAATCATTCTTGTGTGAACTCTTAAATTTAAGGGAAGTAAAAGACCTGCAGAGACCTATACAAACATACTTCAACAGTGAATATTGGGAATGATAATTTTGTTTCATAACTGGACACACTATATTTAGAGTGCATGTAGAATGAACTGCATATCTTCAGGTGGATGTAGCCTGTGTCAGAAGTGTTTGTATGTGTGTATACTTTGAGCAGGGTTATTATGGCATTTTACATAATTTCAAAACAAAAGAAATTGGTACTTACATAAGGCGGAATGGAGATGTTACCTGTGAAGAGTAGTGGGGTTACCTATTCATTCATGCAACCACTCATGCGGCAGATAAGGCTACTGTATAGTGGATAAAAACTGTAAAATAACAATCCAGTGATTTATAAGCCTTGTAGAAAAGCAGGTGCAGTCACCTTTCATTAGGGGGAAAATTGGTGCCCCATCAATTCTTGGTGCCTTTGGAAAAGACTGGGTTTGAAGTGCCTGGTCGCTTGAGGATTTTACTGTAATGTTTTCCAGAATGTCCTCTTTGGCCACCTTGGATCACAAAAGAAAATTCTAGTGAATAAAATGACTGTGGTAGATATAATAATGAGGTATTGGCCTACCAAAGACTCACTCAGGCTTTAGTGGACTTGACATCTCTTTGCAAGACATGCCTGTCTTCAGTCCCATAATCTAAGTGCAGTGCAATGACTGCCCAAGTGCAAAGATGGGTTCCAAATATGCTGGCTTTTTTTTTTCCTTTCACATATGGAAGATGTACAGCTGAACACAAGCTGAAGTTGGCCAAAGCGCCTGTACTGTTAACATTTTTTTTTGCTAAGTAATTCACTAAAATGGAAAAAAAAATTGTGAATCTCATAACGGTTAACAATGTTCTGTCTTGTGTTTCATGTATTGCCATTATGGTGCTACTGGAAGTTTGGTTGGATAAAAAGAAAATGCCATGAGCTGCAGTCCTCTTCCATGACTTATCCTCACCAGTTTCAGTAATAGGCTTATAACACTAGTGCCAGTTATGTTATTTGGTAATGCTTGTTACAGTATTTGTATATTTGCAATTCAGTTTTGCTCAATAATATGCGTGTAAACTGCATATCTGAAATAAATGTCTAAATACTGACTTCTAGTGGTCTGTTGTTTAGTGTGCTCGTCAGCCTGATGAAAATGTGTATGTTCCCAGAAGGAGCTTTTTTCCTGCAGGTTGCTGACTGCTCTCACCTCTTTTTGCCTTTAAGCATTTTTATTTTATTAGGTGTGCTTTGAAAATGGAATGCTCTGATACTTGGAAATGAAAGATCAAAAGTCAGTTGCATTTTTTACAAGGCTCCTACCTGTTTGCTCTTCTCTAAGATGAAAAGAAATCTGATGTGCGCCTCTGGCAGGCAGGACAGTAAATGGTTTTCTGGGAGGGATGCGGCTCTGGCATGAGGATACTGCTCTTCAAACAAAACTGCATCATCTTAGCACAAGTCAGATTGCTGAGCTAGACTTAAACCCTGTCTCTCCAGAGTGATGCTCTTCTCAGTTCACACGACCTGCGGAGTGCTCGTTCTGAACCACCACAGACTGGCCAGAGTTTCTGGATAACAGCTGGTGCATTCTGCTCAGCTGAGCTGCCTGCTCATTCGGCTCATTTCTCACCTGCATCATGACAGGCTTGGGAAGTGAGAAACTAAAACTGATGGGGATGCAGTACAGAAGACAGAGCTGGATGTGCCTCATCCCAAACCCACATGTAAGCTGTACTTCTATCAGAGTGAGTAACAAGAGGGTAACTCTTAGCTGGGTCAACTCGGGCTACAATTAGAGCATTTCCAATGGCAGAGGCTTAAAGAGAGAGTAAGAAATAGGGTAAATGAAACCACATACCCTAGAAATTATAGCAGGGCATACAGGCAGTCTTTGCCCTGTCATCAGGCAGTCTGAACTGGAAGCAAGTACAGATCTTATATTTTGTAAGGGGATTCATGTTAACAGTTCCTTTTTGTCCTTTGTTCCTGATTGATTTATTTTTTCCCCCCATTCAGAACACTTAAAGAGATTAAATGAATGAGAAGTAGATGTATTGAATTAAGATCAGCATTAACTGAAGGAAGCACTTCCTGCTCATCATCTGATGCCAGAATTCTGGTGAATTCTGATGTAATGTTTCAGGCCTGTATCAAAATGTCTGTCACAGTCATGAACGGAGGTGCTGACTGGTTCTGTAGGCAGAGGCTGGAAAGTGGAGTAGCAGTGACTCAGTGAGCCAGTGCTGCTGTCACTGCCCGTGCAGACCTTCACCTTGGGGGTGAATGTCCTTCCAGGCCGCCTGGTTTTAACCTCTGGTTCTGTGCAGTGTCATAAGACTTTCCCTTAGTTGTCTGAAGCCAGATGTTACTTGCTCTGCAATGGGGCAGGTGGTGAAGCTCCCCTCGGGGTTTTCCTTTCAGTCCAGTTTCAAGTCTGATGCCTTGTGCAACAGCAGTGAAGTTACTGCTGTTGTCTCAGGTTTGAAAATGTGTGATTTGGCTTTACCCAGCAACCTGTGAATTGGCTGACACACCCATTTACAGCAGTTGCAATCCAGTGCTGACAGCAGGGAACTGGGAGGTGGACGAGGACCTCTTTCGGTGAGTTTAAAGCTAACTTTAATTTCTCAAGTCAATTTTGCTGTGCAGGAAATTCGAAATACAGTTTACTCCTATAAGTAAACTTTATCAAAAGGTAGCATTATTTCCAGGCACTCTGAAATAATGTGACAATTTTATATGCCATATTAAGAGGTAATGATGAAATACAGGAAAGTTTTTCTGTTCATTTTTGGGTAAGTTTTCAGCAGAAAACTCTTGCTGATTCATTTTGTACCTTTTTTTATTCAGAAGTAGTATTGCATGTGTGAGGCAGTCTGAGCAGCACCAATCACTTTAATGCAGTGCTGAATTTTGAATCCATAAAAAAGATAGAATCCTTCTATTAATGCATGAATGCAGAAATGCTTCTCTTATTTAAAAATCTACCAGTAGAAGAATCAATAAAGAAATCTTTTTCTTTCACTGAGATAAACCACAGGAAGAACCAAATTTACATATGATTTCCCAACATGGTGGTTCTTTTTCAGAAATTTTTTTTCATGATTCCTGGCCAGTTTGACTAATCCATGTCAGATTCATGTTGAGGAAATTTAACATCTGCTATATCTGAGAATATTTGAGATAGTTACAAGTTTAAACAGATAAAAGCCATCATAAAAGCTTTTCTCATGATGTTTGCATGGGTTTTTTGTAGTGAAGCATCAGGCTTTGTATATCTTCCTTTCATTGAATCAGTGTCACAAACTTGCCTGGATGAGCTGATTACTTTTTACTGATATGTAAACATATTTGACTGACTTATGTCTCTTCCAGTCATTGCAATTGATTTTTAAATGCCTAATTAGTAATGCCACTACTCTCCTGGGTAGTAATGCTTTATGAGGATAGTAAAACAGAACGTTGAAAAATACTAGAGTTAATGCACTTAAAAACTTTAATATTCCATCTAATTCATGTGAAATTGAGGCAATCTTAAGCAGAAACTTTGGGATAACGCTGATACTTATTTGGAATGGTTTCATGAAATTACAAAGGTCTGAAGAGCACTGTTACCACCTTGACTGCTCCTGCCAGCCCCAAAGGTGACAGCTGCCTGATCTTCTCAGGTTTAATAATCTGGTGTTGCTGTGGGAGCAAAATGTTCTTCCTGTGGGTGTCAGAGAACCGCCAGGTCCGATCTTGGTGAGGAACACAATCCCAGAGTGGTGGCAATGTGTTACCTGCAGTCTCACAGGGCAGGAGAAACAGAGCAAGGTGGCCATGGGGTACCTGGTAACCAAGAATCTTCTCTGGGAGGCACAGGAGGAGTTTGATACACAAACCACATGGGTGACACTGAACGGCTGCTGAATAGAACCCCAGGTCTTGGAAGGTGGCTCTGAAGATGGTTATTCTTTAGTCTCGATTTATGGTTTGGTGCTGTTCATATGATCATGTATTAATTCTGGACATAAGACACAAACAGAGTAGCAACTGCAGAGAGGTGAATGTGATGTCAAATGAAGAGCTCCCAGATATCCCCCAGACGGGACACAGTCTTGTACAGTCCTGCTTGCTTGTGTGAAGGCTGGCCTTGCTACCAAAACAAACTTGTTAGGATTCCTCAGCTCCACGAGGGGTTGTCATCTTCCTGTCTTTAATTCTAAAAAACAATGGCTGTGCAATTCTTCCCCTAGAGAGGAGGAGAACAGGCCATTTTTGTAGGTCTAGTTTATTACCAGCATTACAGACACACTGTAATGTCTGCATCAAGAGCTTTGGTGGCTTTTGCCATTGGCTCTCACTCAGCTACAGTTATCAAGCAACTAAGACTATTTTAAAACTACACACCTGATTTTTATGCTCTTTCCTGAAATGCATCAGTAAGTCGCACACATACAATGAATCTTCTCTGAACATACTCAACTCTAGTGATCTCACTCTGAGTTTTGTTCCACTAACACAGAAATGAGTGAGTGTGAACACCCTGACATGAGGACTGAAGAATGAAACTGGCACTTTGTTATTTAAGTACAATTGATTATGTCCAGATTACATGAGCGACAGATCTCTTGTGAGCACAAGGATCTCAAGAGGACCCTTGAACTCACAAACCATCAGTTGTTCTGATGGTGCTTTAGGAATGAAAAGCCTCATTCTTGGCACTCCCAGACAAAACTCATAACCCATGTGTCAGAATTATAAGCCTAAAGAGTGTTGAACCAGAAAAGAGAATTGATAATCGTACTTGTCAAGAAAAAAACTTTATTAATTAATATACACCTGAGAAAAATGTTCATTAGAACAACATTCTTAATGCTATTTCTGCAGTGCTCATGAGTCTGATATACATTTATATCACATATGCAAAGAAGGCATCAGGGTACTTGAAAAATTTAAAAGCTTCATTTTGAAGCTTTGTCAGAATCAAATACAAGACATAAGTACTGCCTGAAATAAAAAAAAATAAAATCACACTGGTCCACAAAATTATTTTAGTTTTATAAGTATGTCTGTAAACAGAAATAGCTGGTGTTTTAAGTAATCAATTACAAAACTCAGAGCTAAATATTTCTGTTGTGAAGTGCAGCCACTTGTTCCTCTGTTTACCACTGTCACTGCAGAACAGAAAGCTGAGCAAACCAGTAGTCCTTCTGCACACACAGAAAAAAAGGTAATTCTCTGTGCACTAAAAATTACTCACTTGTTAGAACATACCCATTCATTTAATAGTTTTGTTTCAAATAGTTCCATGACAAGCTATTATATTATTCATCCACCTTTGCGGATAAGCTGTATTGTACCAAAATATTTAAATCTGTTTTGTGCAGATCAGGGATAGTGAAGAAACAGATGGCCTGTAGTAGTTTATCTGAAAAATGTTAATGCTTTTTGTAAACTCATTTTAGCAAAACTACTGCTAACTGACCCGTTTACCTTGAAGACACTTTTTATCTGAAGAACGTAGAACTCACCAAATGACAGAACAAGTGATGACTAAAAGTATATTTATCTATTGTACCATCAAGATATTTCACATTATATATATAATGTAAAACATTTTTCTCTATATAATTATTACAGTCTAAATAAAATCAGTATGCCAGATAAAATGAACTGTTACTGAACAAAGACATGCATTAAATTCTAGAGATGTATACAACTAGAAGAAAAAAAGAGCAGCAAGTTTTAAATGTCCATATGCTGTCAAAACAAAGTAAAATTCCAGCAGTCTAAGATCCACTTGAGCTTGTTCAAGTCTGCAGAGTTCATAGATCCATCTTATACACATGAACTATATATGCATGCAGCCAATAAACTTTGAACTTCTTAAAGTTCATAAACCTTTTTAAGGCTCTCAAGATCTTCCAATGAGTACTGATCACTCTGGTTTTCTGAAAGTAAGTCAAACAGTTGCTGCACCTCCTCTTTTTCATTTTTGCTAAGAAGGGCCAGCACCACCTGAAAAAAAACCAAAAACCCACAATAAATTATAATTAGCACAGGTTGACTGAAAATCACAGGATCTGACAGAGATACAAAATCAATGTATTATTTCCTTTTAAGCTATTCAAATTTCCTTTAGGTTTCTGTGCAACTTAAGTACACAGTCTGGACTCTTACCTTAAATCTTTCTGCTTTGCTCAAGTAGAAAAGGTGCTGATATACAAGGCCAGGATCTTTTTCAGCCATATAATGTTCCAATGCCTGGATAAAAATCAAAAGGATTTCTCCTTCGAGTTTGTTACTCAGCAGCACTGGCAGTTTTTTCGGATCAGTAATGGTTAAAAGATCTGCACAAGCAGCTTTATCCTTAGTGGCATTCACTGCATTTACAGTCTGACCAAAGTCATAGGCATTGGATGGCTCAGAAATACGCAGTTTCTCGCAGCACTTCAGGGGCACATTCTTTTGAACTGCTTCTTTGGGATCAGTCACATCTTCTGATGTAGCAGGCTGTCTCTCTTCCTCCTCACCAGATCCAGTCACCTTCACAAAGAAAATGGTAACAAATAATAGTAATGTGGACATATAGATAACCTAAAGCTTCATAAACTGCATATATCCATCATGCCACTGGGTTAAAGCTGACATTTTACCCTTCGTGAAAGAAAGGCACCCTTGTTCTTCTATGTCCTACTGCCCCCCAGAACAAGACCTCTATAATTCATCTTTGAAGGTTCATAGTCAAAAGAGGGTGTTTTCCACTTCTTTTCACCACTTGCCACTCCACTGCTGAAAGACACCGGGAGAACACCAGGAGGAAGCTGAGGAGGACTGTATACATACAGTAAATGTGGAGACTCCAGGAGAACTGGTGTCAAGGCACCAGGCACTCGAGTTTCCTTTCTCTGCTGTGCCTCCAGGACAGTACAGGTACATGGCAGCTCTACCACGTTACTCTCTGGAGTCTCACTGTGGAAGGGGAAAGCTCAGCATGGTTGAACTGCCTAAATATCCACTTCACTTCTGAGATTCACTTTTGCAGCCTGCATCGAGTTTCAAAAATTAGTTACTAAAAAAATACCTACAGGTTCAACTGCATTTGCTAAAATCTACTTGAAGCCACCAAGAGTTGTGCAGTTAGTTTAACCTCACTAAAACTCATCAAACAGGGTCTCTCAAAGGATGCCAAGTATTTTGAAAAGTCTGCAGATACTGTATTGCGTAGTACAGGGGATTAGTAATTTTTTGAAAATACTACATTGTACTTACAGACATTTTATTTTTCAACAATCCTTAGAATCGAGAGAAATTTTGACTCTCATAAAATTATAGCTTGATTAAAATGGCATAATGATGATAAATGAGTTTTCTAATTTTCCTTACTTTTCTTTGCAGTCTCTTTTTCATGGAACTACCTCGCACTACAGCAGGTAAGACAAGCGAGGCTCTCTAGAGGGGCAGCTGTAATAATGACAGCAAACATAAATGCTTCCTGCCCCACCCCTGGTGAAATTACCAGTGCCAGTAACATAGTTGGCTGGTTCTCTGAACAATGCAGTCACTTCCCAAACCTCTTCTAAACACACTTTCCAGGTCCCTTTGTTTGTCACAACTCAGGGCTTAACTAACACTATACCCAGATTATGCCAATTACATCAAATCCCATGAACTCGTGACAGTGTGGAGTGTTTCAAGAAAACAATTTTTTTCTATATAAATAACTGCAGTTTCCACTATACCACCATTCTGAAATTACATTATCACATTACAGTATCACTGTACAGAGTGGTATGTATTTTAATGATACATTTTTAAATGAAAAGGAGAAAAAAAAATTCTTAAAGGACTAGCAAAGCTGCAATCCAACAGTATCAGATGACTGAGAAAATCCTTTCATCAGCTAATTCTACCCAGAACTTCACGAGGCTGACATTTTGATCCTGCACATAACATTACAGCACGTGTTTCTTTTGTAAGGTCCTACAGATGTTTTACTCTCACTCTTTAAGGCAGAATTTCCTTTTTCATAACTTCAGGAGCAGCACAGGAGCAGCCAGCACAGACTGTGGACCTCTGCCAGCACAGCCCCCAAGGCTGCCTGAAGAACACAGACTTTACAACAAAGCTGCTGTTTGACAGCTGCGTTCTGTAAAACCTGCACTTCAGTCTATGCAGTTTTTGTTCACAAGGAGCATATCCTCAAGTTTAGTGCCATCTAAATGGACTTCTTCCATTTTTCCATACACTTCAGAGCAGTCCAAGCTTTACTATAGAATGTCATTGACACTGAACACATTACATATAAAAATCCTCCGATATGCCATCAAAATAACGTGAACAATGCAACCCCACCTCCCTGAAAATCTAGAGCTAAGATGGGCAAAACAAAAGCTTTAATATTCTCTCTTCAAATGTGTGGCTTCTGTGCTGTTTTGATTTAAAAAATGAACAGGTATACCTCTTGTATGGCTATTTTCTTCCTTTGCTTTTGCTGACTGCCCACTCCAGCACTGCTGTCAAGGTGAAGCAGCTGGGTTACCTCCTCTAGCTCCTTTTGTGCTTCAAGAACATTTGGATCTATTAGAAGTACCTTGTTGAAATCATCAAGACTGGCTCGGTAGTTCTGTAAGTTGAAGGGAACATATTTTTTTCATAAGCACATCACTAGAAAAACAAGTTTGAACTAACATAATGTCCTTTATAAATAAGAAACGTAAAAATCCTGGGATCTGGACAGAGACTAAAATAATCTAAATACAGACAGTGCAATTTCATTGGAGGGGAAAAAAGGAAACTGAGAATATTTGAGTTAATATTTTGTAACTAAATACTCCTAATTAAATATGTAATATGAAATCATTTATTCTCAGAAACATATTCCCTGTATCAGAGTACAAATTATTGAAAACTGCTGCTTTAAAGCATAATTGCTTACAATGTAACACTGCTTCAAGATTAATGTGAGTCCAGCAAGTTTGCATACTTGCTTTGCCAATAAAAGAGAGTTAAACATAGCTTTGATTAAAAATATACCTAATCTTCCTGGGCTTCAATCCAATAGACCATCTCTGGCAGTGAAATTTTTGGTAATATTTGAGAAGATTGGGATTATATTATGAACTTTGGGATAAACAGGATAAGGACAAACATAGCAACAGAGTGGCATTAGGACACAGTTCCTCAATAATCAGTCTTTTAATTTGTTTCATACATTTATTTCAAATTTTTACATGAGAAATTGCTATTTTCTTAGACTAAATTTTCTGGAGAGACAAAGTTACTGGCATCAATTCTGAGGAAGACTGGAATACCACAGAAAAATAAAGTCAGCTCAAGGCGTAGAGTATCAAAAATAAGGATGAAATGTAGCAGTAAACAGTAAAAGACCATGCAAACAGTAAAAGACCATAATTTCTTGTGTGAGAGACCTAGTCTTTCTTTGTTCCCAAACAGTATCATAAGGTTACTATTAAATCATTTGTACTGTCGTGGAAAAAAAATCTTCATCTGCCAGCTGAGGTATTTCCTCAGCATCTCAACTGTAAGAAAAGCACCACTGTACAGGTCACTCATATTCCTGCCCACACAGAGTACTTTGCTCAATACTGCTGGCCACTATGCAGGGTGCAGAGACACTGCACTAAGTTGCAGGTAAACTGAAGCCTCTTAGATTGTGAAGGAAGAATGAGAGAACAAGGATTATGCAGCCTTAGCAAATGAATGCAGAAAGGGGCAGGCAGCTTTCATCAGAAATCCACTACTAATTAAGCTAAACCATTTGAATTAGAGATGCAAAGATTCACATCTGCAGAGAAATCAGATTCTAGAACAGACTTCTGAAAACAGAATAAAGGGCAGTGAACAACCAACACTCCTGGACTTAAAACTGCAACCTGCCAGACTTCTCAGCAAAAATCAAAGCAAGAGACTGGACTACCAGCTGTAGGAGACATCATCCAGAGTCCTGTGTCCTATGTCACAGGCCTAATTCATCACACAAAGATGGTTTATTCCTGATCTTTCTGTAATTACTTGGTAAATCTATTAAAAAACCCCTCATTTACTTCATTAAATTCCACTGTAGCTTTTGTGGTGAAATATTTTGTGATATTTACATACAAATAACACTTCCCAGGTTAGTTAGGTCTTTGCCAAACTACATGCTTTTAGCTCTTAAAATTCTTCATACAGAGTCATGTCAACTTCAGATCACTGTTGTTGCTTTCTCTGGTTTTACCAATCACTCACATCTCTGGAATTAGCAATAATGAAGGCATTTAATCCAACCACAAAAAAAACATTTTGGGAGCGCCCAGCTCAGACTGTTCTGAAGGAATCCATGAACACTATCTTTCAGGTTGTCTTCAGTAATACAAAAGTAGCACTTTTTTCTAGACTATTCAAAAAAAGCAGAAGTTATTTCTCCAATTTTTGACAATCTTCATGAGAGTGTAATTCCCTTTTTTTGGACTGGTAGAACCATTACTCTCTCATGTTTATGCTGCAGTCAAGATGTTTGTTTAAAGACATTTGTAAAATTTAATACAAAGTAGATGACAAGAGCTGCCATCAAGAGCCAAGAGAAGTGGGAAGGTGGTAGTTCAATACCTGGTTAAGAGATGACCAGTAGAGCAAGGATTGCTGCGGAAGAATTATAAAATGTAGAGGCGAATTTAACATCACTGAAGAAGGGGAACCAGCAGAGGGATGGACAAAAGGAACCGCGGGATTCAAGTGATGGAACAAGAGATCTGCAGTAACATTCAGCATGGATATGAGCGATCTAAGTCTGCATTTGTGATGACCAGGTAAAAGGACACTGTAAGAACTGTGTGTAAGATGAGCATGTACAGAGGCCATCACCACTGTGCAGATGGAAAGGAAAAGGCTGAGTACCAACACTGCCACAAAGTACATTCCTATTACTGAAAAAAGGTTCATAATGTCTTTGGGGAAAGAAGAGAGAGAAAAAAAACCCTCTAGTTTAATATGACAGGCACTTAAACATGAACAGATGCCAAAAGACAGCTTGAGATTTTAGTTTGGACAGAGGAAGACAGACTTGGAGAGAATCCACTTGTCATCAGCAAAGTTATAGTAAACACCCTAACGGATAGAACAGACTGGGATCTCAGAATATTAGGACATTAGAACAGATTTGAAACTTGCTTAATCCACCTCCAGTCAAACCTCATTTATCCCAATATTCTTGTACTTTCTCAAATTACTACATGTCAACATGCAGGTTTTTATGTTGCAAAAATATTTATATAATGTTTTATGTATGTCTAATGCTCTACAAAGTGATAGATCATCACACTGTGTCCTTTGTTTGCTTTCACCATTGACTGCAACTACCTCATTGCCTTTGAAGAGGATAAGCAAGTTTAGAAGTGCTTAAGAATACCTGCCATGTTCTTTTTCCTCACCTGTAATCCTTTGTACGCTAGTGCTCTTCTATAAAAAGCTTTAATATTAGAATCTTCTATCTGAAGAACATGATCACAATCCTGCTTAGCCTCTTCATATTTATACAGTTTCAAGTAACAGAGAGCTCTAACACAGAAAAACAGAATACACTGCAATATAAGTAAATTCTACAGTGCTGTAGTGCCAACAGTATCCAACTTGTAAATGTTAATTACAAACTTCACACAATTCAGTCTCAATGTGGTATTTTTTTAAAGTACACCAAAATTACTAATAACATCACTGGATGGATTTAGAGAGGGCCAATCCCAAGTATGACTAATGCTCAAAGTTAGACAGATATGCCAAGTATTTCTAAAGCAAAGACTATCTTAGGATAATATGATAGTACAGTCATTAATGTAATATGGATTTTATACAGTTGTTCTGGGTACGAAAGTGCTCTAGACTAAATAAACAATACTTCTTTCTGCACCTAATTATTACTTGGAAGTCTCCTATTGAAGTACTAGTCTAAGCAAATCCTTCTTAGTTGGTGAAAGCTGATAAGATTACAGCATAAAGAATTATACTGCAGAATTAGGTCAACCCTTAAAATAATGCTGGTGTATGATTGTGTTCCTATTTTTATTTTCTCATAATGTATATTTTCTCTGAATTATTACTCTTCATATTTGATATACTACTATTGCATGTTAAGTTTTTAATTCAAATCATACCATTATTCTCAAAAATGCTGCAACATGCTAATTGTAACTTTTACTATTGCTTACTCTATTTAGACAAAAGATTTTAAGATATATATCACTGACATTAATACTTGCTCCCCTTGGAAAATAATGTGGTTTACCAATAAAAACATTTTTGTTATTAGAAATACTTATCAAGTGGGAAAAAAATCCCTTTTTCGTAACAGTGACTGAAGGGATGTAAAATCTCTATTAGTAGTGAGAAAACATAACTACTCTTATGCCACAAAGCAGAGTTAAATTCTGGATCATTACCTGTTAGTGTAGACTGTACATTCCTCAGTATTTAATTTCATGCATTCACTGTATCTATTTACAGCTTCTTCATATTCCCCCAATTTTACAAAATCATTGCCTTCATTTTTCAATTTCTTGAACTTCTCCATCGCTTCTTCATCTGCATCACAAAGGGATCACCATGTTACATAAGAAGGTCAGTTCATTAAAGGTAGCTGAACAATCTACACAGACTAAGAATAAATGTCTGGTAACTGGAGTACCATTATCAATCTGCACATTGCCATTTCTGCCCCCAGTCTCCCTGCTGCTCTAGGAAAGGCACAGACTATCAAATCCACATTTGGCTCAACACATACTTCCCCATGCACCTGGGTAACTACTGTGCTGAAAATAATGGGAATGCAACAGACAGCCCTGAGCTTTCACCTCCTCCTACCTACCCCTTCCATGTGGTAGAGGGGGCCTACCTATCTCCACTGAGATACTACTGAGATTTACTTATAATGGTGGAGATTTAATCATCAGGATCAAAGGCCTTCCAGATCTCTACTGTCATACCAATGTGACCATAATTTGATTTGATACACCTTCACAAGTAACTATCACAATTACTATGCTGACAATGACAGACAAATCATTGCATTAGTCTGCATTAGGGATAAATCAGTAACACCCTGTTAATAACTATTTATAAAAGGTGCTTTGAGGAACCTGGAAAGACCTAACTACCCCCTTTTTTAATTAATACTGTGTTATTCCATAATTGCCTTTCCGGCTTAACTCCACATCATTTATTGCATATGCTTTTGGGTTAGACTACAATTTTTAGCTGTGTTTGCAGTGAAAAACTGATCCTGACTACAGCTTTGTGTCTCTGCTGTAAGCAAACACTAAATACCAACACAGCTCTAAATAAATTGAAGCCGAGCAGAGGCTCTAAGAGTTAAAAGTTAGCTTAGAATACCGACGCTGAGAATTCTCTAAGAGAAAATGCTTAAGCTAAAGACAAATTCTGAGTCATAGAGATAAGGTAACTGAGGAGGATACACCAAAGAACAGAACAGGAACACTAAGAAACAGAACCAGGAACAGAGGCCCAGGTCCAGAGGCCCAAGTCCAAGATTTCTTGCGAAAATCAGCAAAAAACAGAGAAAGTTGAAAAGTTCATGAGGAAGAGGAGAAAAATGCAGCCCCCTAGAGATGAAGGCAACAGGATGTACCCCTGCAAAATTACCCAAAAGAGATGACCACGCCCAGGCTCCACCTACTCTCCACCTACTCTCCACCTACTGTGAATATTATAATCAAATGTTGCAATATTATGAATATGTATGAAAAGATGTTGTAATCCTATGCAAAATTGTATAAATAATCTTGCTTTTCACTGAAAACTTCGGAACTCTTTGTCCAGCGCGAGCTGGGGGTTCCCCAATGTTGCACTAATAAATACCTTGCTGTTTAAAGGCTAAAAACTCTGTCTCTAAACAGTTTTATCCGGCCTTTTTGGGCTTCAAAATCATAATGGAAAAATCTACATTTTGCACCTTGCTAAAGAGTATGGACCCCTTGCCAAGCTTCAGGTTTTCAACACTGTATATAACCTGTCAATTTTAACCAATAATTAAACTCACTGAGTTCTTTCATTGAAACATGGCAGTCTCCTACGCCAGAAAACTACATGTGGACTTGGGGAAAAAAATAAGAAACAACATGAAACACACAACTAAATCATAACTCAAGTTGCAGAACACAAAAAGCAAGACCCAGTTATTACAAAAGTATCAGCCAAGAGTATGGTTTAACTCCTGACTGAACATTATTGCTGGCAGGCCTTCAGTACCAGCTATCACTGATGCAGCAGAGGCCTGCGAAGGCAACCAGAACTTTAGAGTCAGTGAACAAAGTAATTAGTCTTCATTTAATATTTCTAAAAACAAAGCCTAACCAAAGTCTACTCTATTTGAAATAGACTGAGACAAGCTTTGCATCCAAATGCTACCAAGCACTTGGAGGACATTTGTATTGCAGCAATGTATCATGGATAATCCCATCACTGCTACACATTTGGCCAACAACCCAATTATGCACTGCAGCCGCCCCTGTGTTAAATGAGGGGAGAGTATCTTCAGAACTACTTCTGTTTATATTGAAATAAACGCAAAGGGGAACCAGTTAATATACCTGAGTAAGAAAAATTACAGAGTTAAGGCCTTTGCAAAAAGAATGTTTAACGTCAGTAAAGTATGAATCAGAAAGGTTCCTTCACCTAATTTACTGAAGAAGAAAAATGGAAACTACAATGGAGGGGAAAAAAAAAACAACAGGAAGAAAGCTAATTTCCTAAAGTTTAGTACTCAGTGATTATGTAGAGAAAAGTCCAGAACTAACGTCTTTGAAAGATGACTCTTAAATGTCTTCTGTCAAAGTTGTAAGTTTGTCTGGGTGGTGTTTTTCTGGGGAAACCTGTGTTATAACTATTATGTGGTCAGGGAAACTACTGACACTCATGATATGACTCAATATACTGTTGGTAAGTATTTCTGCTCATTTTATCTAATTTCAGAAATTACATGCTGCAAACTACATCACTTGGTTTAAAAAAATTATTGTAACTGTGCTCCATAAAACATTAAACTCAATCATGTAAATGACAGTCATCTACTTTGGCTTTTCACAAACGTCTCTGATAAGTATTTTCTAAAGCAGTTTCTCTGACATTACTAAAACATATTCCATCTTTCCATTAGAATTATTTAATTTTATATATATTTGCATTGGCTATACATACAGTTAATTTCCAATTGCTCTTCTCTGTTGATGTCTACAGTACTTCCTGGCTTATTCTCAGAAGTTAAGTTTCCTCCATCCCACCTGTGTAGCTGAGCAGCAACTGGGACAACTGGAATCGGTGGCAGTTTCTCCCTCCAGCTGGGACCATCCTGATCTATTAAAGTTTTCGTTATTCTGAAAGAGAACAGTCCCACCAACATGACTTTTCATATATTTAACTCACACTTCAGTAACTTACACCCAAATTAAATAATGCAATGTTCCAATTTTTCAAAAAACAACTGAACAATTTTTCTTAAGACTAATTAAAAAAAATATTTCCACAGTAGTCAATGGCATTGCACTCAAATATTTGAGACTTTTTCCACTTTTTAGAGTATTTATGCTGGCATTTAGAAGACAAACTGACTTCAGCATGGCCCGTAAATATGTAAGCCAATGACTGATTCTGCAACTAAGCTCTAAATGCTGCCTACCACATCCAGTAAAGAAATACCAAACAAATGGATATATTTATTTTGCTTATTCTTCTCAGCTGTTCACCAGTGTTATTTACAAGTGTAGATTACAATATCCTCAGGTAAAGTGTGGTACCTCACTTTGCAAATGTCAAAGGAAACCTGTTATACAACAATTGCCTAAATAACTAATGCAGGTCACAATGTAGGCTGCATTAAGTTGCATTTTATAGCTTTATAGACAGAAATGCATTAATCAATCATTCCTCATCCCCATTTAAAAATATTTTCAATGTATATAAAAACTGTTCAGTCTTTCTTAAACCAATATTATATATAGAGGTCAACTATTTCAGTCCATGAGAAGCTCAATCCAAAATCCATACAAGTGGGAGTTTCCCATTGCCATGCTAGATTTTGGAGAAAGACCTAAGTAAACACAGTAAGAGAAGCCATATGAGACTTCACGGTTCCATTCAAAATTTTGTAGTGGTTTTGTTTTGTTTGTTTTGGTTTTTTTTTAAATTATGCAAACATCTTCTAATCTTAGAATAAGCTTACAGTCAAGTCCAACTGGTCTTAAGTCTAATATGCACTTTAACAGAGGAAAATTCTGAATTAAATAGCAAAGCCAGTCACATTGACACTATGGCAAATAAATCCAAAATTTTTATATCAGGTATATTTCCATCTAACACAAATGTAAAAAACACAACCTGAATACATATAAAAAAAAAATTAAGAACCTTGAAAGTGACATCAAGAATGGTGTAGAATGAGCATAAATTACACAGGTTTTCTTGTTTAGTTTTGTTCTTTTTGAATATTTGAATCACAGTTATTAAAAAAAAGCCTCAGTATAATACTATGGCAACAGAGTCAGAGCACTAAAGAAAAAATTCTTTTGCCATGAGGGTCTGATCAAAACACGAATACAAGCAGCAGCACCTGTTCTAATCTCCTTGATGTTAAACAGAAATCACGAAAATATTTTAAAAGACAACAGACTAAAAGGTCTGTTTGCAGAGCTATATGAGGTATGAGTTTACATGTTACATAATGCTGCATGAAAAATCACCACTTCTTGTATTTTTGACTTGGAAGTAACTTTCTTAATTCACAGAATATCACATTTTGTAGTATAATCTAGTTGCTTCATTTGTTTTCTAAGTGAACAAAAAGGACTATTTTGATGTGTGTTAACTGAATATGCCCTTCCAGGGGCTCTCCTCTGCCTGTACCATTTCTAAGTATTTCACACCACATACCAACAAAGCTGCTTGTCCAACTACTGCTTTGTTCTGATTTTCCTAAAACTCTAGGATTTTAATGACAGCTTGAACTCAATTGTTAAGAAAATATGTGGCACACCAACATCAATTAAACAACCCTAAGATTTACTCAGGTTATTTTATTAGAGGACAAAACAACACACTTCATGTCAAGAAGTCAATTAATTACATTTAGGTATTTCCCATAGAAAGTAAGATTAATTCTATAGGAAACCACAGTCGTATTGACTTCCTACTCAATTTTTTTTTTCCATTTACCATAGTGGGCTTTAAAAATTGGAGAAAAAAGCCTCATCTAATTCATCAAAATCCACAGAAAGAACCCTGCAGTATCTGATGATCAACTGACTTCTTACAGTATGTAAGCAGTCTTTTGCAAAAATGCATACATGTGTGCCACAGTTAATTTACAAAGCACAGGTATCTCATTAAAAATTTGGGACAAATACACTCACTTCCCACCACCACCATCCTGATTTGACCCAACAATCCTGCAGTTCTGGAGTTTATCACAGATTTATTTCTACAGTATAAGACTCATATGGAACCTTGTAAAAACAGCTCCCAAGCTATCTCATGTAATTTGCTTGCTGATATTACAGGAGTTGAGACAACTGGAATAAGACTTCAATTTAGTAAGAGGAAATGCATAAATATATTCCCACACATTAGAGCTTCTGTGTTGATTATTTATAGCTTTTCACTGTTAAAAGTACTCACTCAAGAGGAAATTAAAACACACAAGGCAGAATGTTCACAAAGCTAGGAAAAGGCCACTAATTAAAAGCATGCTTGAAATGCAGTTTCCAGTTACTTGGTACTCACAGTTAAAAGAAACAGTCCTTCCAATTTGCCTAAAAAAATCACCTCAGGAACCAATAAAAGACACAATTCAACATCATCTAATCAAGATAAAACACTCAAATAACTGTTTATACTTTTTTGTATTATGTACTTACATTCAATTATTTTGTTTGCATTGCAAAATGATCAAGTGAAGGCTTGATATTAAATATTTTACGTGTCCTTTATGTGAGTATTAAAAATACGCATTTGATACTAAGATTTTTGGAAAGCCTGCTTAGATATGCAAGCACTGAAAGACAAGGTCTATGCTTTAGAAACTAACAATTTGCAAGCAAAAATGAATTACCAGCAGAGGAGAAGAAGGAAGAAGCAGCTGAAATAAGCTGATGGGTTGTCAGGGAGGAAAGAGTAATGAGCAGTGAAGCTAAAAACATAAGGAAGGCCTAGAGAGGAGAAAAGGAAGAGTGTTAAGGGGAAAAAGGGTGATAAGCTCATTAATTAAGCAAGTTACAAGTCAAGGAGAAATATGAAAAGAGTATCTGCAGATAAAATAAGCCAACAAGATCTTTAGAAAGCGTAGCAATTACACAGATACCAGGAAAAGCAGTTATCTCACCAATCCAAGTGCTCTGTCTCATAGATACAAGAGATTAGTAACAATTTGTTGTGCTATCAAAAAATAGGAATTCTAAAAGCAGGTGATAAAGTGCCATGATCTTCTCTGGCCAAATATGCAGAATTTAAAGAAAGGTATTATACAGACTTTTTAATAAAGTAATAATACTAGTGCTCATGGCCTTGTCTTAAAAAGAAAAAAAAAATTACTAGAGTCCACTGTTAAAAGTCACATGCATGTGTGTTCCCGCTCAGTGATTAATGGCTCTTTCACTTTCACATGTACTTTTTTTTGTCCAGTAAAACAGAATGAAAAGAGAATAGAAAAATCCTATAATTTATACACTTAAGTACTTACTCTGTGTTAATAAGAACACAACTACAATAGTGTGTATACACTGATTTTATACTATTAAAGTATAATTATAGAAATTCAGACATCTCCCTTGGCAGCAACAATTAATGTTGGAAGTATTAATAATTAAGTCAAGGATAATATTCAATTATTTCTTACACCTCTAAGCTTTGTAGCCAACCACAGTATCAAGGTAATTCAGTATTTTCACAATTGCAGCATACTGAAGGATGCACTCTTAACATAAATCTTCAAATGCCACAGTAAGATGTTAATATGGAAACAGAAATTTCAAAGAAAAGCATGGACCTTAGAGTATTACTTTATATGGTACAAAGTACAAGTTAGGGAGGACAAGTGGAAGCAACAGTTTAAAAAAAAAACAAGAAAACAACTAAAATATTACATTTTTAAAAAAACAAAAAGTTACCTACTGCTGGTAGAAGAAAACTGTTAAATTACGGGAAAACAACTAAATGAAACAGCCAGTCCTCTAATTATAATACATTCATTGTGGTGACAACTCTGAGTGATACAGAACAGAAGGAGCATGTAAAGCAAACAGTTCTAAATTCTACTTTTCTCTTTTGACTGATATCAGAAAATTTGTAAGTGGAGTTACCTATTAACACTATCATTTGCTGCTTGGATGCTGCTGTCTATTTGTAGGACTGTTTTATAATCAATGTATGCCTGTCGATACCGCTCCATTGACTCATTTGCCACTGCTCGTCGTAGAAGAGGCTTAAGGGAAAATGGTTGAAGCTCCAGAGCTCTGGAGAAAATAAAAGAAAAATGCAGGATTGAAACAGAGTAACTGAAATAATAATAACAAAAATATTTTATAATATTATTATATGCAATTTTGTGATTTCAGATGGGTCTTAAAGTAGCATAACTAAGGTAAATGGGACTAAGTGGTCCATATAAATACCCTAAATTAACTGCAGTTTTGAAATTTTTAGTGCTTTTACTACAGCTTACTCCACTCAAATTCCTATCTTCCATCTGGAAAAGAGCTTTCATCACCAAATTATGCTTAATGTAATGGCAGCTGTTAAAGAGCAAAAGTTATTTCTCTAAAAACATGTCTAGATCTATGAGGATTTCAAGTATATGGTGCTTTCGCTTGCATAACTTTCAATTCTTCTTCTTTACACAAAAGCATGCACATAAAAAATACAGTCAGTAAGACATGAACATACACCTGCCTTTCTCTGGCTTTTGGGGTTTTGCCTGTCTTGTGCCTATTTATTCTTCTGATTGTCTGATGGTGAACACTGAGTTCAACACTGCAATCAGAAGTCCTTCCAAACACCATGTGCTTTCCTAGTAACATGAAAAAGCAGTCCACAAAGGCTTTATTTCTTAAAGACTACTTTTTTTTTTCAATGATTCTTGCTAAAGAGAAAGAGGGATCAACTTCAAAATACTGAAATTAAGATGACTCTAGACAATTTTATTTCATGGAATCATAAAGTAATTCAGGCTGAGATGTCCCTGGTCCAACCCAGGTAGTGTCAGTTTCAAGACCAGGCAAGGTTGTTCAGGACTTGACATAGTTGGGCCTTGAAAACCTCCAAGGGAATCTCTGCACAACATCTCTGGCCAATCTGTTACAGTGCCCCACACTGTTTATGGGGAGGTTTCTCCTAATACACAGTCCCAAAGCTTGTGTGGTTCTATTTTTGTCTGTTGCCTCTTGTCCTCCCAAAACACTGCCAGAAAGAGCCAGGATACATCTGTGGATAATCTCCTCATAGGTACTGGCAGGCTGCTCCGAGAACCCCTGAAAGCCATTCTCCTCTGAGCTGAACACCACCCAGCTCCCTCAGTCTCTCTCTCCTTTCCAGAGAAATACTCCAGAGCCCACAACCACCTGTGACATTTCACTGAATTCACTGATCACCTCACAAGGTGATCGCTGCCTTCCTTGCCCTAAGAAAGCTAAAAAACAAAAAGTTATCATAGCGTTGTCTAAAAAGCGCTGAGTATGAGGGGATAATCAACTCCCTCAATACACTGCGTGTGCTCCCGTTTGTAAGCCCAAGGAGGCTGCTGGCCCACTCTGCTGTGAATTGGCTTTGCAACATCACTCCTCCTAAACCTAGAGGAACTAAGATTTCTAGAAAAAACATTTCCAATTTCAACATCATCAGTACTTCAAATGTTCCATTTCTCTTTATGCTGCTACAATGGCGCACAACATCACAGCCCCTACAAAATGTCTGCAAAAATACTTGACGTTATGGAACTTAGAAGAATATTAAGACAATTTCAGATTTCTAACATCAAGAATTATGGAAAAAACAACCATAAATAAATTCAGGGGAAGACAAAACTGCTTAACAATAGTGGGAATGAAAAACTATTTTCAGGGTAGAGTGCAAAGATGACACATTCAGGGACCAAACCACTCAACAGTACTGAAGAAATTGACATCAGTGCATATAGGAGCCCCAAATAGCTAAAACTTAATAAAGGATAAATTTGAAATACTTATTTTCATATCACAAGTATCAGCAATACACAATTTTTTACTCTGAAATCAAGTAACCTATTTGTAGATCATTCTTTATGCTGGGTTGCCTGCAAAAGATTTGACATTGCCTAATTTACATGTGTTAATAGTTTCGCATTTCTACTTCCCAATCTCTGAATTATTTCTACCACTAAGCATCATGGGTCCTTGTGTATTCAGAAAATATGCACAACAGTAAGGACACTATCATTAAGTAGTAAGAAAATAAGCTTCCAACTGGTAAGAATACAAAACCCAAACCCTATGTATTACCGATTTCAGCTGAAGTCTTACATACTTCAAACCTCCTGGATAGAAAAATGTGATGGTTCTTGTCATATTGACCAGCTGTCTGTAGTCCTGCCATCTATTTTAACAAAATATCTCTAGCAAGTAATTTTTTTCAGAAAACTTTTCTGTCAGGTAGAATATATACAGTAAGTTAAAAATTTTGTTATTATGAAGGTACATGCATATTTTTTATTTAGTTTTGGAGGGTTTTTTAACAGTTGGGTTGTGCTGTACAAAAACTCAGCTGATTAATATGATTTCTAATTGTTTTAGGATACTTTTTTGCACCTTAGGCCTCAGCATTACTAACTCAATCTATGAAAATATTTAAAAAAACATACATCAGAAACACAATAATAATATAGTGGAAGTCAAGGTATCCTTAAGAGCCACAGTAAGCAGAAAGGACTTTAACTCAATTCCTGAACAGCTGTAATTACTGTTTATAACTATGCAAAGCATATATTAAAAAAACCCCAAACCAAAATAACAAACCAAACACAGACAACACACACATATACACCATAAACACGCTTGAAAGCAATTTGCAATGCTGTGATAAGTATCTGGTTTAACAAAACTTTTATATATGTTATCACAGAACACCATTGTAAGCCTGCTTTTTTACATTAAAATTTTAATCCTGCTATGCATTTCTATGTTCACAAGAAGCTTAAAAACTGCCCTTACACAGCAAGACAGTAAGCTGAAAGTTATTCCTTCCCTAGGTTCCATGTGATTGTTTACATAACTGACAAAGATACCTACCATTTGGACAGGGAATCAGACTTTATTGATATTGTTCTGAGTCAAACTGCAATAGTAATAAATCAGTTAAATGTTTAATCATCAGGAATGTTGCCCTACATGGGAGGCTTCAATTTACCTGTCACAATCCTGAATGCAGTCGCTGCAGTTCCCTTCTTTGAGGTAACAGGCTGCTCTGTTTGAGTACAAGATACTTATATCATCTGGACTTTGTTCTCCTAAAAGAAGTCACAAATAAAATCAAAGACCATTACTAAAATGACACTCAAGAATTAAAGACTTGCACGCTCCCAGGCTGCACTGCAGTGATGCAGCTGGTTGACACTGTAAAGCTGTAAGGAGCTTTCCTTTATCGTGTCACCTAGAAAACGTAATTATTCAAACATATATAAATACCAACAGTTCTGCCTCAAGGAAATTAAAACACTACCTTTTTCCTGTATTTTCTGTCACTTGAATTGCTGTGTAATGAAATGAGAAAGACTTAACTGCACAGTAACTCCTGCCAAAAATCCGGAGCCAGACTACGTTAGCTCATCTGTAGCTCCTTTAAATCATCTAAACAGCCCTAGATTTAAGATATATTCCACTCACCTAGAGCAATGGCACGCTCAATCGCTTCCGAGTACTTGCGCACAGCTTCTCCAAACTGCCCACTCCTGAACAACTCGTTGCCCTGGCTCCTGAGTCTGGCCGCGGTGGGAGGCAGTGAGGCGGAGCTGCCCGCACTCGCCGATGCTCGGTGGGACGCGGAGCTGTCGGAGGCAGCGCTGCCGCTGTCGCTGTCGCCGCTGCCATCGCGGTGCAGACACCCATTGGGCTGTCCCTGGCGGTCGCAGGGGGGCTGTGCCGGCTGCTCGCGGGGGCCGTGTCCGTGCCGGTGTGCGCCCTTCCCGCGGCCCTTCCTGCTGGCGTTGCCCATGTC
This sequence comes from Campylorhamphus procurvoides, assembly GCA_013396655.1. NCBI lineage: Eukaryota > Metazoa > Chordata > Aves > Passeriformes > Dendrocolaptidae > Campylorhamphus > Campylorhamphus procurvoides. Next base: position 857,661 of record WBMV01001015.1, on the reverse strand, counting down.
CCGGCGCTCTGCGGGACGGGACGGGACGGGCCGCGGGCAGCGCCGGCTCCGGGCACGGACACGGCCACGGCCCGCCCCGCGCAGGGGGGGCGTGCACACCCACACACCCCCTGCCCCACACACACCCCGCCCCGCCGCGCTGAGCGCCGCCCGGGGCTCGGGGCAGCGCTGAGGGACGCGGAACCTGCGCTTGGTGCTGGGGGAGAGGAGTGTGAGCGCGGTTTGTGCGGGCGGGGCACACGGGCACCCCCGCCCCGCAGCGCCGCAATGGTACGGAGCGCAGCCCGCAGTAACCCTGTACAGACCGGCCTCTGCCGCACCGTGCTCTGAGCCACATCGCCAACCCAAGGCGGTGCGGGCTAAAACGAGACCGCACGGCTCACAAACCAGTGAGCTTCGACACGGCAAAACTCTCCTCGAACACAGCACACAACAGGGGGATAAAAGCCTAAAAATCCTTCTCGAGAAGTTTTCATTTAAACATGACGTCAAAAGAACTTTTATGCATACTTCTGATCATTCAATTTTCACTATTGTTTACTACCAATTTAATTAGGGAAAACCCTAGAATGAGGGTATGAGATAATAACATCTCCATTTTCGTTATTCACCCGAATCCCTGCCAGATCACCCGCGCACTATCCCAATACACATCTCTGCTGAGAGCCTGACTTTGATCCTGGTGGGCAGAGAAAGGCAGCTCCGTGTTTTGGTACTATTAACATACTGGGTTTTCACCTTCCCTTAACTTGGCATATTTATCTGCCCAGCAGAATTATTTCATGCCTTCATATATGGGAGTGATACTTCCAATTGACTCAAACGAAACACCTGAAGTTGACTCAATATGGGTGAACTCTAGGTTGTTCCAAATTATTTTGTTTTAAATTTATAATGCACAAAATGTTACTGAAATCAAACTGAACAGGATGGGAAAGCATAATATTCTAAAAAATAATAGATTCTCTAGTGTCTAATAAACAAAAAGCTCCAACTGCCTCTTCCCTAGCTGTAGTGTCTGTTTTGAAATACCATGTCTGATACTCCCAAGTGGGCACAATAATAGGATAAATCTACCCAAACAGACATTTTTATAAAACTTAATCACTTATACATACATTCAGCAAAACTGAAAAAAAGAAGTTGCAGACAAACAGATGATAGGTCCAGTTTTTAGAAAACACAGCAGAACACCCTCAAAGAGCATCCCAACTGCTAGAGACAAAGGAAAGGCAAGGCAGGCAGATAAAATGTGATGTGCATGTCATTAATGTGAACATCACTTCCTTTCGGGGAAAACTTTCTGAAGATGAAATGCACAGAACCAGTCCTGGATTAAACTGGAAATACAGCATTTGGAGCCCCCCCTGAAAATAGTAATACTCATAGTTACCTTGTTTAGTTGGTGGGTTATACTAATTGTCTAAATATTTCTGGACTGAGTAAACAACATGAACAAAACTGTATAGATACATTTCTCATTCCCTTTCTTGTATTAGTGGCTACAGAGAAATGTATTCCCGAAAGCAGCATTCTGGGCTTAAAAAAAAAAACCAACCAAAAAAACACAAAACCAAAAAATCAGCATTTATGAACTTTTCGTATCCTCCAGAAGTATGGCACAAGACTAATGCTGGTAAAATGAAAAACAATATATCTAAGCTCAGTTCACAGTGAATTCACCTATTATGAAGCCTATGAACATTTTCAAGTCTTTTATCTACTCTGGACTAGCTACATATGAAAGCAACTGAAATGTTCCAAATGTCCACAGATTAATTTTTAAAATTTTTAAATATTTTTTCTTCATTTGCCACACACTGTCAGCAAGTATCTGTTTTGTGTTCTTGGCTTACATGATTCAGATTGTATCTGAATTGTTCTGAGCCAGGTACAGACTTCTCAAAATAAACAGACTTCTCAAATAACTCTGATCTCTGCTTAGGAGCAGTCCTTGTTGATAAAGAATGAAAAATTACTGACTGTAATTGAGGGTTTTTCTTAACTTCAGAATTTGCATTGCAAATGCAATTTTAGAGTGCATTTTCAATGCTGTTTATTTTAACATGCACTAAATTTTTATATTGCAAGCTTGTGACAGAGCCTAAAAAGAACAGGTTGGGCCCCATTAGGTCACACACTGTACTAATTAATAATAAATAAGAGTTCCTTCTTCAGAGAGTTTACAATTCTTTAAAAAAAAAAAAACCAACCAAACCAAAACCAGCAAATGAACAAGCACACTGGAAAGAGGATCAACGAATACAGAATAATTATTATAATGGATAAAAAGGTGGCCAAATATCTTCATATAAGACCTCATTGATAAGGCTTCTAGCCATAAGGAGAACAGACTAGAGTCAACTACTCAAGGCTACAATGGCAAAGAAACTTCTATTACAGTAAAACTCTAATCACAGAGACTAACATAAATTAAGACTTGGATAGATGTAAATTCCTATATGGCATAAAGGCCAGAAGATTGAGGATACAGAGCAGTCAGAAAGCATTAACCAACATTATTGGTTGGTTAATCTCAATTACCTCAGAGCCTCAGTGGTAGAGTGCAGAAAACAATACCAGGAATGCCAAAAATACTACAGCAAACACAACTGATCACTGGAGCAGGTAATTGTCTCCTATCAAACACACTTTGCTTCTCAACAAATCAAAACCTTCAAAATGCAAATCTAAGACCTTACTGTTCTCCATGAAAAGCCATGAAACATTAACACATTAGCTCTTCAGAGGTAAACAAAACCAAAAATATTTTGATTTCTTTCCCCAATCGCTAAATTGTAAGCTTAGTAGGAATTCATTAGGCTTACCAGCTAGAATGTGAAATAAATGTGATTACACGACTGGACTACTGGACTGCTGGTGACTAGATGACTACTTGTATAGAGAAGATATATGGGATATATGGGTTTAGTCTACCTATTGCTGTTGGGTTCATAGAACATTTTTATTCATTAACTGAAGTAAATTCTTATTTGTTTCCAGTTGTACAAGAAAACACAGAGTAAAGTGTGAAGATGCTTGCCCTTAAATCTCAAAATAGTCAAGCATTTCACATCAACACATATGCAATTGACGTCAGTTGATAATCTTCCCTATGTTTAAAAGCCTAACCTTCCATCAACAGAATGGGAGTCTTCCTATGGAGCTAGAAGGCACTTAGTCATCTGAATGTTCCCCATAGAAAGCAACCCCAAATAAAATGATATTTAAGGCTAGGGACACAATCCATCCTTTCTTCCAGGGTTTTAGCTGAGGACACTTAGTGGGCACCAACTGATTTTGAAAAAAAAGTATTTTCCCTAATTTTGTGTGCAAATAATGCATTACTATATCACACATGTAAGTCTTAACATTCATGATTAAGTAGAAAACCCACAGATTGATTTAATTTCGAGATAAAGAACTACATAAGCACAGAAAACAGAAGTCACTGCTGTCACGCCTCATTACCTTAAAGAATCAAGAGAAACAAAAAGAGTGAAAATCAGCTTTGGGGAATTATTCTGTTGCAGGTTGGGGGACAGACATGCAGCTGAATCTAAAAGCAACCTGCCAGTGCAAACCTCTGTAGTCCCTGCTACCTCACTTCCTCCTACAAGCCATGGATTCTGATTATGCCAGTACCTCCATCTCAGCAGTCTTGTAGTTAGTCACACACTAAGCCAGGAATGGGAGCTACACTTCAATTGCTTGCAGACTACACACAGTACAAGAATTACATGTTGTTTACCTGTAATGTATACTTTCAGAGCACAGAGATGATATCTTGCATTAAAAACCTAAAAAAGATTGATAGTTTCCAAAGCAAACAGCAACAAAAATTACAGACCACTTGATCTTTTTTACACCCTTTGATCCAATCAAGGGAAGAAAAATGCAGAATCAAAATGGGATGGTGGGAGGGCAGGAGAGCTGTGCGAGAAAAAGATCTAAGAAACACAAAATGTTCTTTAACACTGGAAAAAATTTGTACCTGGGTCCACATCAAGGGACAGGGGTAAAATTACATAGGGCACAGGGAAGTAGGTGATTTATAGCAACATGTTCCATCTATCTCTGTTATACCCATTCTAAAAAGAATTCCAAAGATGTGTAATAAAATTGGATTCTAGATTTCACACTTGGATCTACTTTAAGTAGTGAGTGTGATTTTAGTCTTCAAACAGACAAAATTCTTTGCAAGTAAATATAGATGAATAAACACTGCAATATCAAAGGCAATGCTTTTTTTCCTCAGGTTAAAATAAAATAAGAAATTATGTGACATTACTTTTATCTCCGTCACTTCTTTCACATTCTTCTGTATTTTCCGCTCTTTCATCACATTCTGAATCCTCTATCTCTTGAATAAGTATTCTTTTTCCTTTGCCTTCAGTCTCAGATAAAGGCTTATTTACACCTTTCAGTTTCTCTTCAATCTCCAGCAGATTTTTCTACAACAGGGAAAAAACAGCAATAGCAGAACCCTTTCTTATTTTGTATATAAACTATAATTTATATACAGCAAACACGTTCTCTTTAAATAATCCATGTGAGATCCCGAAGAACTATCAAGATGTTACCACTATAAAAAGAGAGTAAATAAATGTGAATTTGCCAAGAGTTGGTTTCGAAACAAAAATTAACTCAATTTCTGTGTCTCTCACAAGATATCACACAAATAAATAAGCACTTTTCTTGAATGAACTGCTTGTGCCAAAAAAACTAAGTTGAAAGAAAAAGATATTTGCTGTTGTGATATCTGACATGGTCTACTAAGACGACACATGTGGAAAACAGGCTCTCCACAAAACCTCCAAAATAGCTTAAAGTCCAAATCAAAACTTATGCTATGGAGAATCTGATGTCTGATGGCTATCTGATGGAGGAATGTAACTGATAGAACTAGAATCAGGAGACAACAATCTCTTAACAGTGTAGCAGAAGGTCACTGTTGAATAATGGAAAGGGCTTGCTCTTCTAAGAGCTACAGTTAGATGATGAAACAGCTTCTCATTCCATAACATTTTTTATGGCTCAAAAGCCCCCAAATTTCACTGCACTTAGAATCATCAAATCATCAAGGTTGGAAGAGACCTTTAAGATCATGAAGGCCAACCATCGACTCTGCACTGTCACTGTAACCCTTAAACCACTAAAGCACTTTACATTTTCAGAGCAGAATAAGACACACCCAATATTATGCACTATTCTGAAACTAATTCAATGCTATGCAAGGAAGTGCCACTCAGTACTCCCTGCCTCAAGGAAAAGCCAAGAACAGCATCAAGCAAAGATTCACACGGACAAAGTACCTTGAAGAATTCCAATTACTGACAACCAATTTACTTTTCTGTTAGTGATTCTGGACATAAATATGCACTGTGCATGTGTTCCATATACTCATATTTAGATCAAGAGGGTTTTGAGGATCCTCCAAGCAAAGACTAACTTGAAAAAATGCTCTGCCAAGTACTTGTCATTTCTAGATGTGCCAGCCAAGGCATAATACCTGGCACAAATAAGGACAAAGTACAGACATCTGCTCTGAGGTACAAAAGCATTTCTCAGCAAAGCAACTAATGTATTTAGATCTCTGGAAGAGTGTACTCAAATGAGTATCTATGTCTGATATAATATGAAGTCTCAGCACAGACTGTTTGCTACAACATTTCCTGAAGACTGTTGTGGAGTTTTTCATCACAGACTCATGGGTTATTTCGTGATTCAGTCTTGTAAACAGAAAAAGAAACCCAACAAAAATCTCTTTTAGAACTCAAATCTAGAGACAGATGTAACTCCTTTGTTGATGTGAAGCTCAGGAACTATTCTGGAGAGGAATTTAGCTTCAAGAACACCACAGAAGGAATAAATGCTGTGTGTGGTGAGTCTGACACAACAGGCTTGTACCTCTCTCACTGGTTCAGGCATTAAAGTGATCAAATAACTCCATGGAAAGAAGCAGCCAGCTTACACCACCACCAAGAGCTGGACAGAATTCAGGAGATGAGACAATTCCACAGCATTCAGAAGTCATATGTAAAAAATTGGGAGCGAGCAGTATGATGGAGTCATAAGTACCAGGAAAACAGCAGTTTACTATCAAAACTGCCCAGTACTGAAGATTCTCGGAACATGTAGAGTCGAAATGGAAGGACTGTGTTCTAACCTCCAAAACACCCCCAAAATACCAATGAAAGGACACAAACCAATCCTCTCCTAAACAGCTTCAGTAATAATACAAGGACCACATTCTGACCTTGATTTTAAAAAAATCTGGCTTTCTTAGATCCAAAATTGGCTAAGAAGGGTCCAGATTTATCAGAAGGTATCAAATGTTTTTCATTCTCGCCTGGAGGTGAGAAATGAGGACATCATGCTGAAGTGAGGACAAAACCCAGGTCCACTCCTTTTGTGTCAATTTTACCACTACAACAATAAAAGTTTGACATTTCTGTTCAATTTTTCTTTTGATTATGTGTCAAACTTAATCAAAGTCTTGATCTTTTTGAGAGAAGTTTCCAAATAACTTGTATGAGCTAAGACACTAATACTAGAAGCACGTTCAGCAGCAAATTTTTAGGCACCTAAATTACATCAACACAGAAGACTCTGTTGTGAACAGAAGATCTGATCACACTCAAGTACCCACTCTCCACCACATGTGGTCTTGGGAAACTGATCAATAGCACAGCAAATCAAATGTGTCCTCAAAACTCATATTCAAATGAAAGAACATAAACTGTATTCATGTGATGCTACAATTGCATACAACCTCTTTCTAGCCATATTCAACTCACTGATCTTTACCTTAGCTATCGTGTTTTCTGGTTCAACACACAATACTTTATTCAGATCCTCTATAGCAGTTTGGTAATTCTGCAGCTGACTGTGTACGGTGGCACGGCGCAGTAGAGCTACAAAGGAAAAAAAGTGTATTATTTATGTATTTAAAGCCTAAAGTGGCTAAAAGTACAATATTTTTTCTAGCTATATTAAGTGCACAATGGTTTTTGAAATTTTGCATTTACTTCATAATGACTCTATATTAGTAATAACTATTTTGTCAATAGTTTCTAATAATGCAATTTCATTACATCTGTTGAGATAGCAATCATGAATTCTGAAACATTTTTTCATATTATTCAAATTTTTTCCCTCCACCCGCACAAAGACTAGCTACATTCAAGTCCTTGCCTTCAGAAATGAATAAATCAGCAATTTTCATTGCGTTCATGTTGCTTTTAAGGTAATTAATACTGCATTGTGGGATTATGGGAGTCTTACACTGCACAAATACAAGAGGGCTTACAGTTATCATATGATAAAGAAGAGTTAACCTCATCCTACCGTATAAGAATACTCATTACAGATAAATGGGATGAACTGCATTAAACTTACCTAATTCCCCAAAAAACTGCTGATATTACTTTGGGGAGCTACACTGTTTCCTTATTTATACTTGGACCTGATCTAAAGCTCAGTTAAGACAATTAACAACACGAATGGGTATATACCATCTTATTTGCTAGAGAGAAAATAGTACATAGAAGCACAACTTTATGTTCTACTTTACCTTTTACGTTGCCAGGTTCCATATCTAGTACCTTCTCACAATCCTGCAAAGCACTGTCCCAGTCCTTAAGTTTGATTTCTGCTTGAGCTTTGTTATTATATGCAGCTGCAGTTGGTATTACTGATATACTCCTAAAAAATGGGAATATTAATCATGGTGGGCTCATAATTAGAAAACCTGAATGTAGAAAGACTTCACTACTGGAAGCTGAAAACAGTATTATAACCATATTAATGCTGATATTCTAACCACAGTAGCGATTAGAAACTCCCTCCTGTGAGACCAGAGGCAACCATCCACCACCTAGATTTACTGTCTTCAGAGGCCTATTGCTTGCCAGAGCTTAGACCTGAGATGTTTCAGAGAAGATGCCATGGCTCATCTGTCACAAACTACTACCTCTTCCTGCCATCCACAGAGGCTCCAACGCAACTGCCAAATGAAACCTTTGAGAGTGTCAAGAGTAACCACAGAGCTCTGGATGTTACCGTGAAGAGCATGGGGGTGGGGGGCGACAGTGGGCTTCTCCTTGATCTTGCTCATAAAAGGGAAAGACTCGGTCAGAAGTGGTTCTTGAATGCACAAAACAAAGGAGTGCAAGATAATCTTTGCCAACACCCTTGCTAACCTAGAAAGAACAATCCTCACCTGAGTTCACTGGGAAGAGTGGGCAATAGAAAAGTGTAGGGGGCATAGGACACTGGAATAAACTCACACTTTCCTTACGAAAAAAGCATGGCTGGAGGACAAGACCAAGTGTTTGTGCACATACGCACAATACATGAGGAACAAAAACAGAATAAAAAAATATCTCAGTGGGATAAGAGATATGGTGGGATAACCTCTGTGGTTGTGCTGCAATGGAGACATTCAGGGTCTTTAGAAAGACTAGCAGGGTGAGGAAGAAGAGGGAATGCATTCCAGCCTAAGCAGAGATTAAATGTGTAAAGGTTTGTCTTGGAACAGGCAAGAGTCTGACAAGCCAGTCAAGAAAGTCAATGGGTAAGAACAAGAGATCAGACTGACATGGTGGCATCATGGTAAGCCCTTGCTTCAGACTGCCTGATGAAGAGGAGCAAGCATATGAAGTCTTCTTCAAGCAACTAGAGGAAGTCTCATCATTTTAGGCTTTGGTTAAGAAAACAATATAGCCTGGTTTCAGATGGGGTGCAAAAGCTTTGAATCTCTTTAGAAATGACAGAGAGGTTTGGTTTTTGTAAAACAGAAAGTGCTCTCCATGTTCAGCCTAGAATACTGGGCCTCATTACAAGACAAATGGAATGAATAACTGTACTCTGATTATTTTTATGTAGAGCTCTACTATTTTTCCATTTTAGCCATATACAGATAACCCCTTGGGACTATTATATCAATTCACTCCAAAATATTTTATTTAAATATTTCTACATCTAAGAAAATAGGAATTTTCAGATAGGATTAGAAAAGTGACCAGTCAGAACAGCACTGACTGGTGTCAATATCATATATTCCAGAAGGGCTACAATGCTCTATGAAGGTTGAATATGGAAAGACTTTTCATTAGGAAGGATTCTGTCCATTCTTAATAATTCATTAGTTAATTATGTCCCAAAGCAAAGATTTTTTCTTTTTATATATTATGCATTTATATTTTATTTATAGTATATGAAATACAGCTATAGAATTTTTTTATGCTCATGTGTTAAAAAAAAACAAAGAGGAAAGATCTTAAGGCTGCAAGTCAAGAACAAAAAAACCACACATCAGATGCCTCAGTTTAAACAGCTGTGTACTATGAATATCATTACCCTTTTGCATACACACACACATACATATGTGTATATATGTATCTCAACAACCTCCAGGTAAATTTTCATAAGCTGTTCTACCAAACCTTGCCTCCTTCAGTGACGATATCAGTGGTGCTTCCTAAATATAAATCTGTTAAGTATTTATTTTATTGCTGTTGCATACTATTCCTATTCATCATTTTCTCCATACCTGTCTGTACTGACCAGAGACACGTTAACATTCTCATACACTTTTCTTGAGGTTATCCCAGTATAATATCACAGCCCATCAATTATCTTCACATTTCAACTCACAGTAGTGCCATATCATTAACCTCAGTTTACACTGGTAATTAATATCTCAGATTCCCATGTACTCTCAATCTCTAAATTACAACTTTGACACTTGTAGGATTTGTGGGGTTTTAAGTCCTTATCACTTCACAGAGTAAAACACAAAATTGAGTTTCCTTTAACATTAGTTTAATGTGTGAGCAGTGAGCACATCTGCAAGTCAGACCTCTATTGTCTCAAGCTGGGTAATCTGCAAAATAGAAACAAATGCTCATCTCGTGAAAATCCTTCTTTGTATAAATGGCATCATGTCTGAACACTGTGAAAAAGACAGAGGAAAAAATCTAGTTCTCCCAAGGCAGAATTCAAATATTTCAATTGAAATACTATCCTTCTTTTCCTGTCATCTTCAATTCCATTCACCTTGAAGTCTTCTACTTTCGAAATAAATACAACAGAGGTCCTGTAGCAACAACCTCTACCTATATACATAAAGTCTGAATGTAGACAAGTAACTTTTAAAAATCTTATTTTTTCTAATCTTATGTCCATACACTTTCTTTTCCTGGCTGCTACTAATCATAGACAGTGTTGAAGTTGCACATAGCAATTTCCTTCTGTCTCCTAAGAAGAGATTATGGAATCAATTTTACTTGTTAACAATTAAGACAATCCTACAAATGAGAAAGTCCTACCAAAAGGATTAATTACAATTAATTTGTGATTAATTTAGTTTCTCAACACACTGCTTATCCTTTTGTTTTTGTAAACATGCCCTTGAATCTCAGGGTTTGAAAAATCTGAAGAAGTTTGTTACTGCGTTCCATCAGTATTTAGCCACATCTCTTTCTGATAAATAAAAATTAGTATCAGGATGCAACAGTGCTTGAAGTATTTTTCCATCAAATATTTCTGCCCTTTTGAAAGTAATCCAATTGTCATTTGTTGCTTCAAATACATTGCTCTAAAAATAATACAAGTAACAGTCATTACAATAAGACATTTAAGACATTAAAATAAGTATATACTCACCGAGTGTAATATGTCACTGCTTCCATATAATCACCAGTGGCAAAGGCTTCATTGCCCTTTTCTTTTTCACGAGTAGCAATAAAAATTTTCTCTCTCTTCGTCATTCCTAGCAAAAAATATTTCTACATAAAAACTAACAACTTGCACAGATGTAATCAAAATACCATCAGCTAAAATACTTTGAATGTCATAATCTGTGTATTTTTTTAAAAAGCACGTGGCTTATAAAAAGACAAATTTGTATTTTATTTTCCATAGTAAAACCTAAATTTTTCTGATAGGCATACAATTCAGAGTGCAAGCTGAAAGAGGTTGGCTAACCTCCACCTCATTTATAACAGCAGATGTATGCTTTACTTCTTTACCTAGAGCTCTCAACCTAAACACAACGTAAACATTCCAACTGATTATTAAAACCAAGACTAGATTTTTTTTCAAATATGGCTTCAAGCTCAGTTGATGATCGAACAACTTTTAGCATATCTAGAGGCTGAAAATTAAAGACACTAACTCCTTCTTCAATTTGTATTCAGACTCTACAACATATTATTACAATTAAAGAAAAATTACATTTCTAAGACCTTACCAGTTGTGTCTATTTTGTTTTTGATAATAGGTAGACTTGGCCTACTGAAGAACCTTGCTTTTGAGTTACTTTCTTCACAGCTTTCGTCAACTTTAGAACATTCCTTTTCCACATCAAACCTTAAATTAATAAATGACAAATTCAATAATGCTGCTTAGCAAGACTCTTTGACTAATAGAAAGGCATACTATACTTCCACTATAAACCAAAGGCTGTGTTCAGTTATCAATTTTCTGTTCAATAGTTAAGAAAAAGATGTTACAAAATAGTTTTTGAAAACAGTGTTTAGGAATTTATATAAAAAAATATTGCTGCCATAGCCCTATAAAACAAGTATGGTAATAATCAGTTCCAACACTACCTAGAAACACTGTGCTTTATGCTTATCTGTGTAGGGCTTAGTGAAAAATAGCCTTTGCTTTCCAAAATGATCTTGACAATATGGATAATTTCTACCTGAAATAGAGATGCCATTTTAAAAATTTATCCAATTCAAAACCTTTTCAGGTAAGGCTAATTGTTCTCCAGTTTGAATCTGATATTATGCTGGCTTACTTTCACCTTTTTATTATAAATTAACCACATTTCAAATAACTGCTTTTAAAATAAGAAGTGAAACATTTTGTCCAGAAATTCCCCTAAGAAATATTTGAAAGTTTTGAAATTATCCTCAGAATGTTTTGAGAAAATAATACATTTCAAATTGGAAAATTTCTTTCAAACAACTTCTCTTTCAGTATGCTAATAAACCAAAATAAGTACATTATGTAGGAAAATTCACAAACTGTAGTATTATCAGCATGCTAAAGCACTTAATTATTTCTTTGGAAATTTGGATTACAGTAGAAAGAGAGATGAAAGAATAAATAGTTTCAGAAGTTATTCGGATAACCCATTTTCTTTATCCACATTTTAGCAGGAAGGCCCCAGTTTCTGAAACATACATGCATGAAAATAACTGATATGCACAACCACTTGTAAGAAGAATATCTTACACAGAACAGGGTTTTTGGGGTAGAGTTTCATTACCTAAACCCCCACATATCTAGATTTGAATCCCCATCTACAGCACTGGAAACTCATGCCTCCTCACTCTGATTCTACAGCCTCATATTCCAGATTCCAGGAACTAGAGAAACATTTCTACCATGCAAAACAGTGAAGTATGTGCTTTTATTCCTCTGTGGTCAACAATCTGGCCATCAATTTGTCACGTAACTTGGGAGGGTAATATGCCACCATTACATTATGCAGAGACTGTCTTTATATCAGGGCTTCATCCACTCTTAAAATAGTTACTGTCTAAACCTCTATTATGTGTAATTGCACCTGAGTAAACTGATGCACCTGCCTGAAGCTCATCCTTTGAGGTCCATGGGGTTCAGTGCAGGACTAAGTACTGATCAGTTTTGGTTTTAATTTAGAATCGTGGCTTTAGGTATAGAGAAGAAAAAATTTATAAGCCCATGTTAAATAACCCTAGGACTGCTTTAAAAAAACTGATCAATTAATTGTAATTCTTTGTTTTTCTACCTCTATAGATTTTATATCTTTGATGTTGAACAGAAAAATTAAATCTGAAAAGAAAAAAAAAGTATCACTTATTTTTCTGCTTACTTACTGTATTTCACGCAGTTTGTACAAAAGTATAAACTAACTTGTTCTCAGGTGCTAGCATTTGTATTTTAACAGAACATTTATTAAGAAAAAATGAAGTTTCACAAAAGTGTTACAGTTCCCTGAAGTGTTTCTGGAAACTACAACGACCTAATTAAACAAATAAATAAGATTTACTAAAAACTTAAATATAAAGGATTTAACATACTTGTCCCATTCACTGTAATCCCGTGGTATGTTTTTCTTGTTTCTCTGCTTGTTCTGCACTTTTTTGTTCTGAAAGAGTAACAGCCAGTCCGTAAGACAATTTTTTGCAGTGGAGATGTACAGCCTTTTCTCATCTTGTTTTGTTTCTGCTACATATTCCTAGTAACCATGTGACTAATCTCAGTGTAGCCTTGAAAACGTAATTCGTCTTTTTTTAAGGAAAATCTTCATGCATTTCACTTGTCATTGCAATCTGAGGAGCTCTTGAATCTCACATCTTCTCTTCACTGCCCTGTCACATGTCACAGAGGTACTACTTAAAACTTTCAGACAGGAGACTGCTCTTTCATAATAAGCCACCTTTCCAACCATCCTTTCAACACAGCAAGAGAGAACTCAGTTTTGGGAAAACCCAGTCTTGTGATGAGGTGTTTGACACGAAGATTGAATCAGTAAGTTTGTTGTAGGCATGCCTTTGCCAGGAGAATGCAATGCACAGATTTTGATAATTCCTGGAACTCTCACAACAAGTTTACACATTATTGACTTCAAAAGAGTGTCTGGACTTCTTTTGACTATCACTTCACTAAAGTTAATTCCTAAGATGATTTACATTCCTTCTAGCTTTTAGACAAGCTCCATCACTGGGGTTTCCCTTACCTAAATTTCATATTTAGGACCTTCCTGCAACAATCGCTCCCAATAACAGATTTGACTCACTTGCATTGCAACCCATCTTGTACACTAATGGAACCTATCTCCATAACTGTCACCTTTGGCATCAATTCTACTTCTGTCACAAGACTACATTTTACATGTCCCTCCCTTGTTGACTTCAAAATACTTAATAGCAAGGTGTGGTTCCCAACAGGTATTTCACAGTGGAACAGCCAGTTCAAAATATTCCCATCCACTGTGTCCTGGCCATTCGGCCCTCCTTGCAATCCATCATTCACTGAGTTAGATCAGTGTAATTATTTGTAGAGTGGCAAATGTGCAATTTTCTAGGTTCAAACAAACAACAATGATCACAGTACAATCCCCAAATACCTGTACCAGTTCAACTGAGCAGGTGATGAACTGGACCAAAGAAATAAGCAGCCACCTCAAACTCACTTTACCAGTGCTGACACTGTAACATACTTCTATAGTTGCATGTAAACAACTTAATTTACAAAATGCAAATGTGACCCTTCCTGTAAACACTTCTGACTATCTATAATGTTAGGTTACACAAACTTTCATAGTATATAACTTCAGAATTACTCATGATGTTCTGTCTTTTAAGAAGCTAGACAAAATGACAAATACATTTAGTGATCAGTTCCTGTCTGGAGGGGGGAACTCCTAAATATGCCTTCCTGAAACATGAATCATCAAGGTATATGGACCCTGGTGTATACTACAAATGTACTAATTTAATAAATATCAAGTCTTTTTTTCAAATCAGAAGTCATTAACTTAAATGAGAACAAAAATATTGAAACTCTCAGAAGAAAATGCATAAGGTACTTACACTAATCCAGCTTCAACTTAGGGAGAGAACTACAGCACGTACTTTTAAGGAATAAGGCAGAAACATTGACTCAAAAATCCACAATTAAAAGAATTCTAGGTCGCATATTCTTGTGACAATTGTAACCAAGTTGTGGTTCCAACAGAGTCAGGAATTTCTTGATCAGTAATATTTCAGAGCATCTCATCCAATGAAAAATGTAAGTTCGCATGCTATGAGTCTAAAAAAATCCAAAACTTTGTGCTTGTTATTTTTCTCGCCAGAACTGACAACGCATGGATCTCACAGGTTCTGAAGCCCAGCAAACATTTTCTGGACCAAAGATCAACACACAGACTGGCTTCAGATCAGGTGACACAGAATTTGGCCTTGGTTCTCCAGTGGGCCCTGCCTAAGACACTACTATTCTCTGTCAGCTAACCAGTATTCTTTTTTAGTTCAGATTATCCAAAATAACATGAGAGTTATATAGATCCTCTCACAGTGCATTTTTATAACATAAACCTCGGAATTCGTGTTGCATGCTCTGGACTATAGCATAACAAGGTATCTGAGGACAGAAATCTTTCTGGAATAGTATTAGGAAACCATGTTTGGCAAAAGATGTTGAAATCCCATCAACATAGTCTTTTGAATGTGAATATCTTTAAACCTGAGCTTTAGTTCTCTCCTGGAAAAAGCAGGGCAGTGTGATAGAAAAACAGTGATGTAAGACAGAAACTTCCATATTGCGTTAAAGAGGGAAATATTGCATAAACTTAACTCTTTCTCTAGTAGTTTTTGGAAAATCTTCCTAAGACTTCACACCAATAAAAAGAAAACACCAAATAGATTATAAGCTATCAGTAGTGAATTGAAACTGTATCTACATTTAGTATCAGGAAGAAAATCTGATTACAGACAAAATGTTTACATTTACCAAACTTCTACCCATTGGTGCAATCCAGTGTTTAGGTCAATAAGATTGCCAGAATTGGCTTCATTGAAGATGCTGAACTTTTTATGCATCAGATCAGATGAATAGTCTCCAATCAAGTAACAACACAGAATTACAGAAGGGTTTGTGCATTTCCTTCTAGCAGAGAGGGGAAATTTAGCATGCCAATTTTAAACTTGGTACCACTTAAAAAATTATATCACGCCAGTCTGAAATAAAATTAGTCCTAACTGATTAGCAAAACATGTTAAAAATTGTAAGATTACACATAGCTTTACCAGAAAGAAAAGAAAGAAAAGCTGATTATGTATATTCAAATTTGAGGGGAATTTCATATTACAGGTATAAATTTAGTGTATACTACAGAAACAGCTTTATTTTGTTCAGTAGGGATGTAATTGTACTGATGCATAAATGATTGAATTCTAAAACCTAGTTTCAGGCCTCCCTTCTCTCTTCAGGACAGGTTACAATTACTTCAGAGGCCATCTGCTTGGACAAGAGGAATGGAAATCCCATGCCACAGATAAAGTGTAAAGCAATATCTAGGTTTCCTAACTAATACTGCTAAGATCTAAACCTTGTATGCACAACAAAAAGAACAAAGGAATAAAACTTGACCTGAAGACTGTCATGTGGTTTAAAGTAGGAGAAAAAACCGTGAATTAATACTTTTATCTTTGAATGGAGAACACATCCTCTTTAGTAAAACTGTGTATCCCAGATTTCAAGACACTTTTCATCACCTGATGCTTACATTCTAACCTGGATTCACTGAATTCACATGGTATTTTATTTACCATTTTCTGTTCCAGCAAACACTCATAGAGGACATGAATCAAGAGTCAAGCTACAGTGGCGCTCTCCACCTCAGCATAATGGAATAGTCAAGAGGAACGTATACTGCCAAATGTGAAAGAGTACAGATTAATTAAAACCCCCCACCCAATAAACAAAACAAAAGCATGCCTTAGTCTCAATACTAACCACTTATCAAAACATTCCACTGGAATTCCCAGCCTTGCTGTGTACCACAGAAGCAAGAGTGCCTAGCTATCCCAAATGTCTTGGTCCAACGTATAAGTACTAGCTGAGAATAAGAAGTAGTTTCTGACAACACAGGAACACAAATTAGGCATTTACTAATAGATAATTATTTTAAAAAACCCCACCAATTAATAAGAAATATCATATGACCTGTAAGGATCCTTTCATGACATTTCTGACTCTCAGACATCCGAAAAGAACAATACTTCAACAAATTTGTTACAACAGTGTCACAAAATTTCAAAGAAAATCATGAGAATCAGACTGAAGTGATCTATGACAACACTTGACAATTCAAAAAAATCCCATCCCACACCTACTTGTCTGGCAATTCCTCCAGTAGCACTACATTTACTATTAGTAAGAAAAGCCAGTCATAGACAAAACTGATTTCAGACAGACAATAAAATGGAAAAACAAACCCATAAGGAAATTGAAAGGAAAAAATGTAAGGATTTGTTCTGTAGTTATGAAGATTTGTTAAGTATGCTCAACAGCTAAATTAGGTAGTATGCTATATGAGTGCAGTGGGAATGGCAACTCAAGGTATGGAGTAAGGGCAATCAAGGGCTACATGTACACCAGCAAAACCCAATACAGAAGTGGCTATAGCATGAAACAATTGGTGCAGAAGGTCTAACATCCACTGCATGTGTTTTAGGGTATTTTGGACTAGCTTGACTGGTCCCATGGAACAAAAGCCTACTGGCAGCTGGAGAAAATCTTCTGCAATAATTTCATTCAAAAGAAACTTGTTCATACGCTTAAATACCATTTTGAAACATGAATCAAAGAACATAAAAGGGTGTTTAAGGATATCTGTTACAGCAGTGAATTCTTGATCAGAATTAAAACATTATTACAAGACACACACTAGTACAAAGAAAGCATTTTGTTTAAGCATTGGTCCCTTGCAAGGGAGTTTAAAGGTTTTTATTTTCTGGTTAACAAAATAAATCTAGTAAGAAAGGCTCAATGATTGGAAATTTGTACACATAAAATTTCCCAATTTTAGAAAAACATGTAATTAACACACATTAGAAAAGTGAAGATACCTGATTAGCAGGAAGGCAATTGCTGGAACAACGAATGGGAGGCAAGTTATCTTGACTTTCATTCCGTGTGTCTTTTCTCAGGAACTGTGATTTCTCATCACCTTCATTCATTTCTGTCACCCAGTTCTGAAAATAAATAAATATGCCTGTACCTTAAGGTAGTAGAGCAGATATACTTCACAGTCTACAATCACCATAACAACTATCCTTATAAAGCATTGCTCTTAATGGGGAAAAGACAAAAAGTAATAGTGCATTTTTGATTACAAAGCAATCTACAAAAGGAAAAAAAATCTGTAGAGTTTCAATAGGCACTAAAGGTTCAGTCACATTAACTCAAGAAAACAATTTAAAACCCGCAACATAATCCTTTGATCATTTCCTCATTTAATCAAATAATTACATTGTACTTAGGCACAAGAAGAGGAAGATTGATACATCAAAGTGATTATGGACCATTATAAATTAGATACTGTACCATCAGTTCGTCATTAATTGTTTCCCATTCTTCAGCTGTGAAATCAGAAGCTGTGGCTGCAGATTTATCTTTTCTCAGAGCTCTGCTCCTTGGATCTAAATGCTCTATACGCTTTTCACAAACCAACGTAAGGTCAGGATAACATCCCTCCTCACCAGACCTTTCAAATGCAAAGATATAAACATTAAAAAAGAACTAAACTGAGCCCCCCATATTTCCCTCCATCTGTAGTCATTACAGTGACTGCAAAGAACTATTTTCCTGTTACAAATCAATTTTACTCTCATCTAATAACATTTTCATCAGAAAATTCCAGTTAACCCTCAACTGTTTTCCAATGTCCACACATACATCGTTCAAAATTATTATCACAGTGCTCATAAAAATCTTGTGTCATTTTCAGCAGAACTTAAACTGGCATGGCATCTGCAATTACCAGAGTTGGGCAAGGTGGATCGTGATAGCACCGAAATACAGCAGCAGCCTTTTCAGAAAAAGCTTGCACTGAGTTACTCAAACCTTTTGGATGGTTAAATCAGGACTTGGATTCCTAGTGTTATCGTTGGGACACTTTTAATACGATTACTTTAACTTTTTATTTTAATTTTGTAATTAGAAAGTCACAAGGAGGTTCAGATGAGTATTTAGGTAAGGGTTCCCTCAAATTTTACAGAACAGGAATATAATTATTAATGAAGATAAGAAAATACAATGTTTACCTTAATACCTTGAGAATCTTTTCCAGGTGCTTAACATCTGTGCATTTTTCAATGAATTTGTAGTCCAGATGACTAATAGGTATTTGATATGTTTTAGTGGTTCCTTGGTCCAGCAAAAATGGTAGTGACTCCTCACCCATAACTAAGTATTAAAAGGAAAAACGTTTGGCAATCCTGTAGGCACTTAGTTACATTTTGAAGCAATGCCAGTTTAAGGAATAAACCTGCACATGCTCTGCTCTCTTATGCAAGTAGATCTATTGCCACAAAATAAAAAATTTCAGATTCGAAGGCCTGATCATATGAGCTGTCCTTGACAGAGGTTTACTGACAGAAGTATGATTATATATGAGTGATGCTTTATATGAAGAGTATGTGCAACTCTACTGTTTCTGCAAAGCAGAACAATTCAGAAAGACTACTTCAAGAAAAATTGCCAACTTTTACTTACCGCATTCTCAATTTTTCTTTAAATACAATAGGATACTGTCTATTTTAAGCAAGAGTGATAAGCATGAAGGGTAAGATGGTGCAGGACACTGCTTTTTTACAGAGTGAAGATCTTAACCAATAGTGTACCTAAAGGAATGATAACCTTTGCCTTCTCTGCAGCCAAAATAAATCAGATTTTCTTTCCTCAGTAACTGCATTTCCTGGGCCTCTGATTATATTACAGTAACAATCTAAGCCTTTTCCAGTAAGTCTGTAAATGATGAAGGGAGGGGTTCAATGCAACACATCTGTCTCCTGTATCTTTGATCTGCACATCTGCATCTTCTTGTGTTTTGATCTCAGGCTCTAATGGAGCTCAAACTCTCTTCTTCCCCACTTATACAGTGCATAAAGTGATGTTATTTTTAACGAGTCCAATGTGGGCAGCTAGCTAATGTGTGATAAAAACTATGTGTAAATATAAACCAAATTAAAAGAACTGTGGTCTAATGTCTAGCATAATTACACCTTTTAACTTACAGTTGCACAAAAATTGTTTACAATAAAGTATCTCTTAAATAATAACTGGTCATAATTAGGCGTTGATTCTGCCCCAAGACTTTACAGTTTCAGTACTGGGAAAGGAACAACATGCATGGAAAGCCGTACGAATGTAGTAAATAATTAAAGCAGGAGTGAAACGCTCATCACAAATCAGATTTCCATGGTGAGGGAGCTGCGCAGGGCATCGCGCTGACACGGGGGCACAGCACCACCATGGACCGGCACAGCCCGCTCCCGTACAACCCCCTCCAGTACACACCTCTCCGCTACACCCCTCTCGGGCACAGCTCACTCCAGTACAACCCCCTCCCGTACACCCCTCTTCTGTTCACTCCTCTCCGGCACGCCCCCCTCCGGCACACCCCTCTCGGACAGGCCCTCTCCGTACATCCCTCTCGGGTACACGCTCTCTCGTACACCCCCTCAGGTACAACCCCCTCCGGTACACCCCATTCCCCCGCGGTCCTGCATTCACCGAGGCCCGGCAGCGCCGCCGCCTGTGCCTAGCGACTGTTGCTATGTACAACATGGCGGCGCCCGGCGACACCTGGCCGAGGCTCCCACAGAGCTCCGCCGAGCACCGGAGGCGACAGCGCCGCCACTGCCGCTCCTGGGCCCCACCGCCCGACCGTCCCGGCACTCGGACGGGCCCGCCCCCACCCGCTGCGGGGGGGGCAGAAGTACGGCCCTCGGGAATGGGGGGCGGCAGCACCGCCCTCGGGAATGGGGGGCAGCTTTAATAAACACCACTCTTGCTGCCAGTGTAGTGTGTTACTCAGCGTCGCGCAGGCAGTCCCCTCCCAGCGCCGGCGTCCCCACCAGTGCTGCCTGCCTGCCCTGTGCTCCAAAGCAGCTCCGCACCCTTTCCCATGGCAGCAGGAGCTCTTCTCTGCATGTCCGGCAGAAAGAGGCACGAGCGTGCCCGCAGTACAGCCAAACCCGCCCCTGAACCCTGCAAACCTTCGGCAGTACTGCTCCTGCCCTCTCCTCACCCTTCCGAGCTGCCATCACAATAGCAACCCTGCTTTCTGCTCTGCAGGCATAAGGTGCACACTATGCAGGCCAGGCTGGTGTAGTAAAAAGATTAGCATTTACACCCGAGTGTATCTGGTTTCTGGGAAAAATCTAGTCTTACTAGAAAACATCAGATAACAAAGAAAATCTTAACCACACAGCTCCAAAACATCTCTAACTGCTTTTCTTAATCCCCTATAACAAGCCGCTGTTGCTCATTTAAAAGCCACTACAGTCATGCAAAACTTAACAAAGATACCTTACTACTGTGATGAGTTAAACACGTTATTTCAACGTAGCAGCATCATCAAAACTGAGATCAAGTACACACAATTCAGCAATATTTTGTAGCAGACTTTAGTGACATTATGAAACACACATTCCAGACAGATGCAAAAAGTTTTGGCTCCTCAAAACAAAACCACCACTTTGACCTTTCTATTACAAACCCCTGAGAAGTCACTGGAAAAGCAAAATAAGATGCTATTTTAGTTTTGGTATGCTACCCAAATTATCTCTGTAACATCTTTTTCCTTGAGTACCAATTCTTTACTTGAGTACAAACAAGTCAAGCAGCACTTTTGTAACTTCTGTTTTCCCATTGCTTCTTAATGTTTACCTTTCCTCCCTCTCTCTCCTTTCCTGAGAGATGATTTTTTGACACTTACAGACATCCATTCTTTTGACATCCACAACCAGGTGCCAGAACTGGGTGCTCTCAAGTCCTTTGAGATTTTCTCTTAAGAAATGCAGATGTCTGTTTCAGACCTAGCCTCGTGTAGCTCTCTGTTTATTTTCAGTGGAATTCATTCAAACCACAGTTATTTTATGTCATTCACAGGAATCCAAAAAACATTTAATAAAGTTAAAATGCAAATTAGGTTTAGAGAAGAGTAATGAAGACATGGTTAACTCAAAGAGAATACAATACCACTGAACTTAAAAAATACTGCATACCCTGACAATTTCAACAGCAGCTTTAGAAATCTATTGCTGGAATACGGTATACACAAAATTTAGTCTCACAGTAAACTTTAATAATCTCTTAAAACACAAATGAGAGTGTGCATTTGTACACAAATAGTTTAACAGAGCAAAATTGTCAGAAAGATTAAACTGCATCAAGAAGTCACTGTATCTTCAGCAGACGTCATCGGGCATCAAAAACCACCACTGAAATAGCTCAGTTAAAGAAAAACAAAGTGTTGTAGTTGAAACACATCTCCCCCCCCCCAAAAAAAATAAACAGATGGAGAGAGGAATAAAATAGAGAGACTGTCTAAATCTAAGGTCACAACTAACT
The DNA here is from genome assembly GCA_013396655.1 of Campylorhamphus procurvoides. Lineage (NCBI taxonomy): Eukaryota > Metazoa > Chordata > Aves > Passeriformes > Dendrocolaptidae > Campylorhamphus > Campylorhamphus procurvoides. Next base: position 835,515 of record WBMV01001015.1, on the reverse strand, counting down.
TCATACATAGAAGTATTTCAAAAGCCATCTTTAATAAAAGGTGGAATAATATCGACAATTCACAGTACATCATCCAGCAGACTATCATAACTTATTAAATCTTGCATAGAAAATGGAACAAAAATAGAAAGTGCCAGGAAAGAAATGAAGGAGCCAAATCACACTGCAGACATTGCTCTATAGTAGTTTGCTCTGTTGTATTCATTTTTGGCCCTGAAGGATTGTTACATAATTACTCAAATCTTCCTGTTTTCCTTACATACCTTGTCTTCATCCACAGCTTTCCAAATGCATTCAAGTGCACTTGTAAAAGGATACACCTTTTTGTCCTTTTCTTGTACATTATTCTGTAGCCACATTCTCTGCATCTGATAGGATCTCTTGCCTTTATTTCATTTTCTGTATGACATTCTGATGTAATGGAGGAAAACAAAAGGAGTGGATAGTGGGTAAACAAAAACAACATTGTTGATGCACAGGTAAGTTTCAAAAGTCATAATAATTAAATTCCTATTTGTGGAAAACAAACATAATAAGTGAAACTGTATGAAGAGCTCAATGATACCAAGATACTGAGAAGAAAAAAAACAAAACAAACAAAAAGCATGTTTAACTTCTCTTAAGGTCAAAGAGAATCTTGCTAAAAATGACCAAAATAGTACTGCACAGAACACATTCTACTCTTGATACTAGTGTCTACTAATGAAAATTTCAGCTCAGCCCTCCAAAAGCCCACAGTTTATTTTCTTAAAAAGACAAATATTTCAGAGATTCCTGAAGTGCCAACTCAAAATCACAGTCTTTTAAGTTGTTGATTTATCTACAGGTAAGAGAGAATTTGACTACTCCAGTAAAAGCTGAGTGCATTTTCAATAAAAGACTCAGTGATGCACTAAATAGAAGGTCCACTATTTGCACCATAAGCAGACACTTAGAGAAATCATTCTCTGGAGATGGAGGAGCTCCACACAGCAACACAAGCTCTAGGGAATTACTTCCACATCCATGTGGTAACTCATATACATGTTACCATCAATACGTAAAGCTTTAAAGATCATCAGGATCCACACTGCAATTATTGGTACCGCTGTACTCTTCAGTATAATGGCCAAGCATTATTCATTATTAAAACACTAAATCTCCAGTAACAAGTAATAAAAAAATCACTACTGTCTTTTCTTTACCTCCACAAATGTAGATCATTGGCTGCTGCTTTGGAGGCTGAACATCCTTCTGTGAATCCATGTTCTAAACAAAAAACACACAACATACACATCAGTTTGGGTTTTGGTGCTTGGTTTTTTCCAAGACATAGAAAATCATTTCAGTATCTCAATTTAAAGCTAAGAGAAGCTGAAAACACTTCCTTAAAAGTAAATACAAACAAATATAGTCTGTATTTGATACAGAGGGCATGAGATAATTCAGGTTGTAAGAGACTTCAGAAAGTCATCTAGTTCAACTTTTAGAAAAAAAAACAACATCCGGTTTCTCAGAACTTTACTAATCTGCTATAGAAAACCTCCAAAGACAGCACAATATTTTCTATTAAGCAGGATTTTAAACATTAAAGCCCAGTGAATATTTTCTTTCCTCTCTCCTGCCAATGTTAAGAATTTCATTGATGGAAACATAAAATTCAAAAATTTCTTATGTATCACTCATGTAACAATGGTGCTATCAGAAACAAAACAATATCCCTGCTAAGGACAGCAGTGACCCAGAGCAGTGGGGTGTTCAGCAGGGAGGTGCCATGGTTTACCCTGCAGCCCTAAGTGCCACCCAGCTGGCAAAGCCAACACGCACAGTGCCCGGACCCCAGCATGGAGACACGGAATGCTCCATGCACCGAGAGTGCTACACAGAACAGTGTAAGGTTGGAAGGGTCCACAGTGTTCCATCTGCTCTAACCCCCCCTGCCTGAGCAGCATCGTCCTAGAGCACGTGGCACAGGATTGTTCCAGAGGGTTCTCTAGTATCTCCAGCGAGGCAGACTCCACAACCCCTCTGGGCAGCCTGTTCCTGAGCACGGTGGCTCGCACGGTAAATTTCTCCTGTGCTTCAGTTCTTGCCCGTTGCCTCTCGTCCTAGTGGCTGGCAGCACCGAGAGGATCCCAGCTCCATCTCCTTGGCACCCCGCTCCCCTTAGATATTTACACGCACTAATGCGGGCCCCTCTCAGTGAGTCTTTTTCGCACCCGCAAGGGGCCAACCCACTCCTTCGCGTCGCGCAGAGCTCACCAGGAAGGACGGGCAGCCCCTCTCACAGCCCACGGGTCCCTCCCGCCCCAATTCCGCACCGGGACCTCCCGCACCGCCCCGCGGGCCCGGGCGAAGGGACGAAGGCCACAGGGCTGGGCCCGGCCTTGCCCTGCCCGCCACGGCCCCGTGGCTGGGCCGAGAGGAACCCAGAGCCGGGAGCAGCCCAGAGCCGGGAGCAGCCCGAACCCCGGCGGTGCCGCGGGCCCTCACTCACTCACCCCACAGCGCGGGGGAGCAGCCCGAACCCCAGCGGTGCCGCGGGCCCTCACCCACTCACCCCTCAGCTCCCTCGCTCCGGCGCAGGCCGATGACGCCGGGCCGGGGCGGGCTCTCGCCGGCTGCACCGCCCCGCGGGTGGGTGATGGGGATGGGAGGGGATCGCGTACCGGGTGTCTGTCCTTGAACAGGCAGAGATCACCAGCATCGAGGCCAGGCTGCTGAGAACGCAGCTGCGCGGGGCAGGGCACGTCTTCAGGATGGGGGATCACCGCCTCCCTAAGA